>PVIJ01002690.1:0-153489 GCA_004024925.1 Scalopus aquaticus
TGGACATCTGGGTTGCTTCCATACCTTTGCTATTGTGAACAGTGCCGCAATGAACATACGGGTGCATGTATCCTTTCGGATTAGTGTTTTTGTATCCTTTGGGTAAATTCCCAAAAGTGGGATTGCTGGGTCGTATGGAAGCTCCATGTTTAGCAGTTTGAGGAATCGCCATACAGCTTTCCATAGTGGTTGGACCAGTGCACATTCCCACCAGCAGTGTAGAAGAGTTCAAAAAAAAGAGACATTAACCAAAACTAACAGACACCCTACCAACTGGGAAAAGATCTTTGCACACAATATATCTGATAAAGGACTGATAACAAAAATTTACAAGGAACTCACACAACCCAACAAAAACAAAGCCAATAACCCAATCAAAAAATGGGCAGAAGAGCTCAAAAGGCACTTCTCCAAAGAAGAAAAGCAAATGGCCAACAGATACATGAAAAAATGTTCAACATCACTTATTATCAAGGAAATGCAAATCAAAACCACTATGAGATACCACCTCACACCTGTGAGGATGGCACACATTAAAAACACAGGCAACAACAAATGCTGGAAAGGATGTGGAGAAAAAGAAACCCAAAGGGTATTCTTCCAGAAGCTAAAATACAGTGGAAGAGAGTGACTGGAAGAGCCTCACACAATGTGGTTCATTCAGATGTCCTGTGTGGTTTGCATTTGCTGGCATTCTCCTTCTACCAATGCTTTACAAGATAGAGGCATTCTGGAGCAGACCTGAGTTCCTACAAGGATTATCTGGCTCCAGTGAGTGTGGGATAGTAGCAGTGGAAACTTTGGTTGCTAAGAAAGAGGGTGTTTTGGATGATGAGCTGGAGTGATTTGAACATCTCTCTTTTGTGTTGAGGGAAGTGGATCAGTAGTGGTTTAGTAGGAGAGGTATTCCTCTAAAGTCATAGTTCTTAATCAGGGGAAATATTGTCTCTGGGATACATTTGGGAATGTCTGGAAGCATTTTTGCATTGTCATAAATGGGGCAGAGGGAGAGAAGTGCTACTGGCATCTGATAGGTAGAGGCTGGAGATGCTGGCATACATTCTATAATATCCAGGACAGCTCCCACAGCAGTGTTTTCTGGCTCTAATGTCGATAGTGATTCAGTTGAGAAACTCTGCTCTAAAATGTCATTGGTTGGGCCTCCTTGGTGGCGCAGCAGTTAAGCACTGCTCTGTGGAGCTATTGGCAGTGGCGACGCGAGTTCGACGCCCAGCCAGGGAGATTCCCACATGGCGCGGCAGACCTCTCCGGCCTCGCCCGCTGCTCCCCTCAGCAGTGTGTTTCTGTCGATCTGCCTGTTCTGCTCCCCACTCTGTCTCTAGTGAACCCTCTCGCCACCCCATGCCTCTGGCCTGTACCCCAGCTTGTATGCATAAATAAATCTTTAAAAAAAGATTTATAAAAAATAATAATCAAAATAAAATGTCAATGGTTGTACCACATATGCTTGTCAGTCTGGTAGAATTAGGCTGTGAACTGACCATAATCAAGGAGAAACCACTCCTCACCCCCCAGTCAGAAACAACCTGGAGATACAGTTAGTGGTCATGTTGATGATCTGAAAATCAAATCAAATAAATTATCTAGTATGGGGTAGGGAGTTTCATGAACCCATCTCTTATGCTGCAGGTTGCAGTGGTCTCAGCACACCAATCGGTGACCTTGTCAGTCAAACAGCTCTGACTCCAGAAGTTTCCCAGAGAAAGAAGTGTAGGGATAGAGGTCACTAAGTCCTTCTGAGACACAATGGCTCTCAGTACAATGTGAAGGGCTTTTCTATCTGTGGACCCTTGGTGACAACAGTGGATAGGTTGATGGGGTGGATACAGAAAGTCAAGATACAGATACACTCCTGTCTGGTGAGTCTGGTTATCCAGGCAATCATGTTGAAGTGAGAGTTGAACCTTTGCTAATACCCAAGAAATCCCAAGGAATGATTACATTGTCTTAGATGAGAGCAAGTCCAGCAAAGCTGACACATGTCACTTGCCTCCTGACATGATGGCTGAAAAAAATCTTGCCCCAGGATTTAGACCTGTGGTTTAACCTTTTATAGTTAGCCCAAAGAGGATAGTTGAGAATGTCATCAAGCCAGACAATAACCTTCTGCCCTGGTAGTGCTGTAATATACTAGTTATTTGTTGGAGAATGATTAGGTGTTAGAAAGGACAAAGGGCATGGCATTATATTCAGACTAGGTGGTATATCCATGAAGGCTTTTTTAAACGATGAACAATACGAAAATGAAAATTTTTTTAAAAATCTCATTTACAATGGCATCAGAAGGGATAAAATAGGAATAATTTTAACCAAGTAAGAGACTTGTACAATGAAAACTACAAAACATTGCTGAAAGAAATTAAAGAAGACCTAAGTAAATGGAAAGACATCATAAGTCCATGTATTGGTAGACTTAATAATGTTAAGATGGCAATATGTCTCAAAAGTGGTATTCACATTCAATACAATCCTTATCAAAATCCCAATATTGTTTTTCAGAAATGGAAAAGCAGAGCCTCCAATTTATGTGGAATTCTATATGGTTCCAAATAACCAATAAAAACCTTGAAAAAGAAGAATAAATTTGGAGAACTCACACTTTCCAATTTTAAAGCATCACAAGGCTACAGTAATTGAAACAGTGTGGTTCTGGCAGACAGATGGACATATAGATCAATGGAACAGACTCAAGAGTCCAGAAATTATGTCATACATCCATGGTCCGTTGATTTTTTATATAGTAGCCAAAATCATTCAATGGGGGGAAAATATGCCTAATCAAATGGTGCTGGGCCAACTGGATATTCACAAGGAAAGAATGAAACTGGATCCTTATCTTATTCCATATACAAACATTAATTCAAAATATACAAGAGACCTAGTTATGAGAGCTAAACATATAACACTATTAGATGACAATATAAGGAGAAATATTCTATTGGATTTAGCAATAGTTCCTTAAATATAACACCAAGAACACAAGCAATGGCCAAAGATGGATACACTGGACGTCAAAAATCAAAAAAAAATTTGTGCACATGACACCATCAATAGAGTGAAAAGACACTGATAGAATAGGAAAAAATAACTGTAACTTAATTATCTGATGAATCTTTTATAGAGGATACATAAAAATTCTTACTGATCAAAACAATAAGACAAACAACCCAATGCTGGCAAAGGACTTGAAAATATTTCTCAAAAAAATAAATAAGTAAATGGCCAACAGACCCATGAAACGATGCTCAGCAACATTATTAGGGAGCTACTAAATCACAGTGCAATACCACCACATATCCACTAGGTGGCTATAGTCAAAACAAGAAAATAAGACGTGTTGGTTAGAACGTGGAAAAATTGGAACTCTCACTTATTAGCAGTGGGGATGGTAAATGGTGCAGCTGCTGTGGAAAACAGTTTGATGGTTCCTCAATAAGTAAACATGAAATTATCATATAACCTAGCAAGTCCACTTCCAAAATAGTTGAATACATGCACTCCAATAAATGCTTGTTCACAAATGGTCATGGCAACGCTATTCAAAATGACTGAAAGGTGGAAACAATCCAAATGTCCATCACAGATGAATGGTAAACAAACTGGTGTATACATATGATGGAATATTTAGCTTTACAAAGGAACGAAGTGGTGATGCATGCTATGTGGATGAATCTTGAAAACATTATCCTTTATGAAAAAAGCTAGTTCACAAAAGGCCATATATTATGATTCTGTCTATATGAAATACACAGAATAGGTAAACCATAGACACAGAAAACAAATCACTGCTAGCCAGGACCTGCGGGAGAGGAGTGGAGAGATTGCTCAATGGGTATGAAGCTTCTGTTTGGAGTTATGACAATGTTCTGCAACTAAAAGTGGTGCTAACTGCACAACATTGTGAGTATACTTAATGCCGAACTATATTCGAATGGCTAATAAGACAAAACGTTGTTATAAATATTTTACCACAATAACAAATAAAATGAAAAAAGAGAGAGCACTGAGGTTTTCTTTTGGGAAAGTGGACAGCACATCGCTATAATATGAATAATATAATAGCAATGATAGTAGTAATAATAGTGATTGTTATAATTATATGAACAATTAGCATTTATTGGATATTTATTATGTGCCCAAAACTATGCCAAGTATTTTTCTATGCATTGTTTAATTCTCCCAAAACTCTATTATTACCTTGATTTCAGAGGTAAAAAGGACTTGGAGGCTAAATAATGTGCTGAAAATTACACAGGTAACAAGCAGAAGAGCTGGAATATGAACCCAGTCTGATTGCATAGCTTATACTTTTAATTATAAGCATTAGGGAATCAAGATAAGTTATTAGTAAGACCTCACATGATTTGCATGAATTAATTCACATAATTCTCATAGCAACATTATGAGAAAGGCACAATTATTATTATGATCCCCATTCTACAGAACGAAGTTGAGGCAGTGAGCATCATACAACTAATGAAAGGCACGGTCAAAATTCAAACTCTGTGCTAATTTACCCCAAACTTCTCTGCTGAATCATTAAGCTATATAATACCAATTGCTCATGTAGTTACAGAAGGCCTAGAACTTTGGCATAGAGAGGGTAATTGATGGGCATATAGGTCTGTTTTCATGAGTTAAAATGACTGGAGTATTAACTATGCCAGAATGCAAGTGACTTTATGCCTTTTCATCCAGATGCCCTGGTTATTGTCATGGTTTTTCTGGATAACAATAGAGTAGACGCTATGCCCTTCCATATGCCTTCTGAGAAGTGGTGCGCCCCAGGATTTTCCTGCATTTGCCTTATGAGCTCTGGCCTGTTGCAGACTGCAGGTGAATGGTAGATTCCCAAGACCAGTCCTTTGGCTCTCACCCTCTCATCAGGCTAGGTATAGATCTAGTGCTGCTATTAACACAAACCTAGGTCATATAGGAGGGCTACTGAGGCACACACTGAAGATGAGCTCTTAGTGGCCAGGTGACACTGTGAATAAGTGAACAAAGGTGGATGCTCATCTTTATTCTGGCCTGTGGCCTGCAAGAAGGTATTCTAGGGGGACTTTCTAGAAATCCTGATTCCACAGGTTACAAACTGGCTGCAAAGATGTCCATAACACTAGAAGTGAATAGTTATAATGGGTGGTGAAGGTGAAAGTTCATAATCTCTGTGAAAGTTGTTTTCTAAGCAGGAATACAGTGAGGTGCTATAGGCAATTTCCGCCATGTTGAAGTAGAGGGATCAATCGTGTGTCTTGTAGGAGGTACAGCAGCAGACAAATTCTTCTAGCATTGGATTGATTCAACTTTTTGACTCAATCTGTAAGTGAATGGTATGCAATGGATGAAGCTGGGCCAGATGGCTATGAAACCCACAAAGGCAAAGATCTCATAAGATAAATGAAGTAATGGTGGCCTCTGCCCACCTTTACACCTTCATTACATACCAGCTACCCCTTCAGTCAGCTTCTTTCTGTTTCTGAAACTTAAGCCTTTCCTGTCTCTGGGCCTTTGCACTTTGTCTTCCCTCTGAATGTTCCTTGCATGCCTTGCTCATTTTCACCCTTCAGGTCTTATCTCCTCAAACAAGTATTTTCTGACCACATTGTCTAGAATTAACTCCTACCAAGTACTTTCATTTCATCTCATTTCATTAATTTACTTAATTGAATTGATCAACATCTGCAGTTTTATTGATTGATTTAGCTGTTTTTTAATTGTTTATTGTCTTTTCCTTCCCATACTATAACATCTATGTGATCAAAGACCTTGACTTTTTCAATGATGTTTTCACAGTACCCAGAATGGTAGGCCCTTAAGACATACCAATAAGTGTGCTGAGCAAATAAATGAATGGCCGCTGTGTATAGGAGTCAGACTCAAGATATAATATTATATGTTTGTTAGGGCATCCATTGACATCATAAGGATGCCTTAGTGGCTACGGAAATGGCCTGACTTGAAATGAACTTGAGTGTGATTGTGTCCCAAGGGCATTTTAGTGTCAGTAGTGGGAAAAGCTGGTCTTTGAGTTGCTGTACCTGTCTTTGGCCTGGATACAAGTATCAGAGTTCACAGTGTTTTGGAGTTTCAAATCAGTTGCAGGGTTTCCCATAGGTCCTGCATTTAAAGTTTGGGATAAGCAGCAAAGATCTGAACAGCTGCAATAATATCAGGAAGTGTGCAATCCTCACCATCTAACTATGGGTGATTCTGAGACGCAATGAGGTGCCACTCTACATAGTCAACTCTTTGTGGTCCCTCTGAACAACCTCTGCTAGTTGTCGCTGGATCTTTGCAACCACAAAACTCCATGTTACCTACATTTTTCCTTGGAAATTCTGGTTGCTTAAGATAGAACACATGGTAGGCCCTAACCACTGGGAAAATGTGACACAGGGTGACTAGATTGAAACCTTTCAACACCAAACACAGAAAACAGCATGTCTCCCATTTATAATTGAAAACACAATATTAAATTATCTATAGGTGTTAGAGAAGTCCGATGAAGTAGAAAGTTAGTTTTCTTGAGATGCCATTTTGGTGCTTTTTTAGATATCTTTTTTCCCCAAATACGTCTTCGCTTATTGGTGGCCCTGTTTTTCTGATGTCCTGAGTATATGCCCGGTGTGCCTATAGGGTAAATCAGCAGTGAGTAGCCATTGTGTATAAGCTGGTCTAGACTTCAGTGATCTGAGTTTTTGTCACCAATCACAAGGACATTTAAGAAAATTATTTTGATGTCCAGATACAGAAACAGGAATTGATACTGGTAGTTTCTGTGACAGAATGACCTGCCATAGTAATGCTGGAAGAATCAGCCTCCCTAGCATATGGCCTAGTTGGATAGACCAGAACCTGAGTAGAGGTAAACAGGGTCTTTATGGGCATGGCTATGATTAGAGATTGGAGAAATGCATTCCCCTTAGGTAAAGCACTGCCATTAGCAGGTTAAGACAGAGAAATGGACAAATACTCATCAGTATTTTATGAACTTCAGGAATTTGATTCACCTAAGGGGATACTACTCCTGAATGACTGGCATGTAGGTCAGACAGGATTTGGTTCAAGAATTCCACTTCTGAATGTGATGGATATATGAATTAACCTGATTGTGATAATCAGTTCATAATGTGTATGTATAGCAAATCATAATATTATATACCTTAAATATATAAATTTTTATTTATTGATTATACACTAATAAATCTGGGAAAAAGGGAATTCTACTTTTGGACTTTGGAATCTATACTTTTCAGTGTGGGTTCAAGGGTAATACTCACTGCAGGGAGTTGTAAAACTGCCAGACCAGCTTGTGTTTTGTTTTGTTTTGTTTTTGAAAGCAAGTCCAAAAATAAAATAAGATACCATCCTAATAGAGAACAGACTGTGAAGGAGCTCGTACATGAGTTTAATTATTAAAATAATGGCTAATATTTATTGACATTTATTATGTCCAGATCTTAATTTCATCCCTATTTTATAGATTAGAAAACGTAAGTGACTTACCCAAAGATCACAGAGGTGGTAAGAGCTGGAATTTGAAGCAAGGTGGTCTGACCATAGAGCCCATGCTTTGAACAACTATGTTAAACTACTGTCAAATATTATACTATCTCCATACCACTAGGTGCTATAAGGTAGTCAGTACATTGCTTAGATCGAATTATATTACAGTAAATTTGCCTTGACTGAAGTACAACTTCTACTTGCCACCTTCCAGGAAATGAACACAATTGTAGACCCCAGAGATCCAATTCCATAATGATGTCTTACCCAGCTGGTCCCAAAGATTGGAAATCAGCGTGCACAGGTAGTGGTGATCACATTGAGCTCAATGTCATCCAGATAGAGTTAGAGCTCTTCATTTTCCAAGATAGATAGAAACCTGGGTCTCATCAGGGAAGCAAGTGAATCCCTGCAGCAAGTCAGTGTCTTGTTCTTATATGTTTTGGACAAATATGTGTACCTTGGAGTCTAAGATGAAGGAAATAGCTGTGCCTTCAGTATAAGGGTAGTTTCTCTAATTGCTGCCCCCAAACTCCCTAGTGTTGTCAGTGTTTTGTGTAATTCAATGGTTCAGGGGTACATTGGGTTCTGGGTAATTGTTTCATTTTGTTTTAAGTTTATAAATGGGAAAGCCTGAGTTTGGGAAGATATAACTGCTTTGAGACCACCTCTGCTAGTTGTAGCCAAAAAAAACTGCAGACCCAGGGGAAGGGTAGATTGTACCAACTTCTAGGCATTTTCTCCTATTCACAGCTTAATGGAATGTCTCCCTGGTCACTTACCCCCTCCACAGGCAATGCTTATCACTGGTCTCAACAATAATAGTAGTAATAAAATGTGAATGTAAATTGGTGCTACTACTCTGGAAAACAGCATGGAGCTTCCTCAAAAAGAATAGAATTATCATGTGATCTAGCAATCCTACTTCTGAATATAAATCGCAAGAAACTGAACTGAGGGCACTGAAGAGATATTTATCTACACGCAAATGTTCATCGCAGCATTATTTGCAGTAGCCAACATATGGAAGCAGCCTATTTGTCCATTGATGGATGAATGGATAGAGAAATTTCATATATACAGGCAATGGAATATTATTCAGCCTGAAAAAATGACTTTCTGCCATTTGTAGCAACATGGATGGACCTGGAAGACATTAAGCTATGTAAAATAAGCAAGCATAGAAAGACAAATATTACATGCCCTTACTTTTTATGAGGAATCTAGGCTAGAACCAGAGAGTAGAACAGTGGTTACCAGGGGCTGGGGGAGGGAAAAATATAGAAGTGTACATCAAAGGTGCAAAGTTTCCATTATGCAAGATGAATAATTTCTGGAGAGATGCTGTATAACATATTGTCTGTAGTTAACAATACTGTATTGAGTACTTAAAATTTTGTGATGAAGATAGATTTTATATTAAGTGTGTTTACCACAAAAGAAGATATATTACTTTTTTCAAAAGTAATGAAAGCAGAAGAAAACATTTCTTGGTGGTGGATAATTTTATGACTTTGGCAAAGCTTTCTGCCCACTTGTGTCTGTTCTCCCTTCTTTTCTTCTGATAAACCTAAGCTTTTCAAAATGTGAAAAAAGAAAAAAAAGTTTATGACTTTGATTGTTGTGATAGTTTCACTGGAAAACCCTTATCCCCAAACTCATCAAGTTATATACATTTACTATGTATAGCTTACTAAGGGTTTTGTATGTTCATCATACTTCAATAAAGTGGCTTGAAAAAAAAAGATCTTAATAAATATCAAAAATCTGAAAAATAATGCTAATAATAGGTGGACTTTAATTATATACCAAGCACTATGCTAAGCACTTTACATGCATTATTTCATTTAAGTCTTGTGACTAATTATGATGCTTGTTCTATAATTGTCCTTATTTTGCAGATAAGAAAATTTAACTACAAAATAATCATTATTTTTATTTTTTTAATTATATCATTTTTCTAATTGAAATAACATTGGTTTACAGCACTGTATATGATTTAGGGTTTATAGGTTCACACTCTTCGGTTGGGTTTTATTACACATCATGCCTACCACCAAAGCAGCAATAATCCTCCACCATTATTTGTTGGGTCCCCTCCCCCTTTGCTTCTCAACCCCACCCTCCATGTTTGGTAGCCTCAGTTCTACAGACAGATTTCTAGTGTTTGTCTTGGTTGTTTTGTCTTTTACTTTGCTTTGTTTCTCTGTATTCCACATGTTAGCAAAATAATCTAGCATTTGTCTTTCTCCTTCTAACTTTTTTCTCATAGCATAATTCCCTTCAGTGCCAACCATGTTAATCCAAATGGCAGGATTTCATCTCTTTTATAGCTCAACAGTGTTCCATATTATATATATAGCATATATTCTTAATCCACTAATCTGTCATTGGGCATTTAGGTTATTTCCTTAACTTGGCTATTGTAAACAGTGCTGCAATGAACATAGGCATGCATATATCCATTTGAACTAGTGTATTTGCATTCTTCAGATAGATACCTAGGAACGGAATTGCTGGATCATACATTAGATCTATTTTTTAACATAAAAAGCCCATGCTTTTCCCCATGAGCTAGAGTGGAAAAATTCATAATTTGTGGAGCATTGGGTAGAATGCTTAGGAATTTATTTCCTCAGTCATGGAGAATAGACTAAGACTGAGCATTGTTTAGGTCCAACTAATAAGTAACAGTTTGAAAGATCAAACTGTTTCCAAATACCAACTTCATCCCAGAAAAAAAGCTCAAGAATAATTTATAGGAATACAAAAATACCGAGCACCCAAAGAAACGAAATTCACAATGTCTGATATCCAATAAAAGAGAGTTAGCCATACAAAGAAGGAGAAAAACATCACTCACTAGGAAGAAAAATAATCAATCGCTTAAAATTAGCACAGATATTATGTAAGGGGTGAGGTGGGAACTACAATAGGTCTCCTGGTCTCTCTTTGTCTCTTGTTTTCTTTCCTTCTCCACAGTCCATTAAAACCAACCTCACCCATCCATGTACTGCCTCTGCACTTGCCCATAATGGTAATCTACAGCCCCCTACTAGTGTGCTAGAAACCACTCTTTAATCCTGATTGTTCATCTCAAAACTTTTTTTAAAGGAATTTTAATTTCTTTAGATTTTTGCTTGTTTATTTATTTATTTATTTTTATTTACAAGAACTTGGGTAGTTCAGAGGTGTGGGGGTGTAAAAGGATACACCAGAGACAGAGTGGGGAGTAGAATAGGCAGATCTACTGAAATACACTACTGAAGGGAGCAAATACACTGCTAAGGGGAGCAACAAAAGAGACAGGAGAGGTCTGCTGGACCATGTGGGTCAGCTCCCGGGCTGGGGATTGGACTCAGGCCACAGTGACTGGCAATAGCTTGATAACACTGAGACTTTAACCCCTGCACCACCAGGGTGGCCCTCAAAACTTTTTCTTGTTCTAATTCTACTTTCACCCAGTTCTGACCTTTTGCTGGAACCACAGTACTGATTTCTGCTCAGGCATTGGGCCTGGTCTCTGTGCATGAAACCTTAATTCTTCCCAGTATAATTTGGCTTAGCTGCCCCTCTAGTTTTTTGAACCCTGGGTTAGGAATCATAGGAAGATTCTCTTTGCACTTTGGCCCTGCAGAACCTAACCCAATGCTGACCACATGAACAAGTAGCATATTAACTGGACCAGGTACATGTTATCTCCCCACTCAATTCCTCAAACAAGAGAATTTGGTAAAAACACTTCCTGGTAGACCCAGTTTTAGAGCTCATGGGATGAACAAGAGTCTTCTATCTTAAGATATCAGGACTAAGAGAATGTGTGTGTGTGTGTGTGTGTGTGTGTGTGTGTGTGTGTGTGCGCGCGTGCACACACGCGCCCGTGTATACTAGAGGAAAGGTACAGTAGTAAAGAGTAGGAAAAGAGAAATCTTGACAGGCAAAGGATATAATCAAAAGGTAGAAGATAGGGTGAATGTACACAAACCATGATAGAGACCAAATGGCAGAGTGTTGAATAACCTAATGATACTGAAAAGCTTTAGGAAAATAATTAATTGTTTGGCTGTATAGTCACAGCATACATATATCTTAAGCTCTGATTATATCTACAGGTGTCCAAGGTACCTTATATTTTGTACCACTCCTTGGATTCTTAGCAGTTTTACTCTGTGGCTCTGCCCAAGTAATCAGGAGCATAGACAGTAATAGAAATAGAAACCATGGATGGTATGGATCAGCCTGTTCTTTTTAAAAGCCAACTTCATATGATAAATATAATCATATTACAATCATGTATCATATCATATAATTAAATGAACCTGTTTTAAATGCATATAGTTTGATATTCTGAAAAAATGTACATATCTGTGTAACTAGCACAGTTAAGAAATGGAGCACTTCTATTTCCCAAAAACATTCACTCATGCAACTTCTCCACCCCTTGCTTGATGTCAGGCTACCAATTATTTACTATCTATCACTATAGCTTAGATTTGTCTTTTCTAGATTTTCATATTCCACAGATTTTCTAGATTTGTCTATTTCACAGTTTCATATAAATAGTAACATACACATGTGCAGTCACTAGTACTTAGTAATATTTTCAATTTTAACCATTCTGGTGGGTGTGAAGCAATCTCTCAGTTTAGATTAAATTTTATGGCCCTTATGACAAAAGATGTGGAACATCTCTTCATACATTCAGTGATTAGATAACTAATTTTATTTTCTGTAGTAAAGTGTCTGTTCAACTCTTTTTGCTTATTTTTAAAATTAGATTATTTTATTTGAATTTAAGAGTTACTTATATATTTTGGATGGCAATCCTTTCTCAATTATGCATATACTGCAAATATGTCCTCCAGAGAGTGATTTGCTTTTTCATTTCCTTAATAGAATCTTTTTAGGAGAAGAATTTTTTAAATTTGATGAAGTCTAATTCATCTAAGTGTTCTTGAATGGATTATGCTTTTGGTTTCATTTACTTTCTTTATTGTTTCTATTTTCAAATGCAGTGATTTGCTCTGTTCTTTATTTTCTCCTTTCCTTTCCTTGCTTTTTGTTTAATTTGCTCTTTTAGTTTCCTAAGATATAAGCTGGGTTCATTGATTTGAAATTATTCTTCCTTCCAAACTAAGCATTTAGTGCTCTAAAGTTTCCCCTAAGTACCATTTAGGGACACCTCGCAGATTCTGATATATGTTGTTTCCAGTTTCATTAGTGAAAAATACTTTCTAATTTCTATTTCTATATCTTTTTTGATCTATGGGTTATTTTGAGATGTATTATTTTGTTTCCAAACATTTAGAGATTTTCCAATGAAGTTTCTAACTTAATTTTGTTGTGATCAAAGAATGTATTTTGTATTACATGAATCCTTTCAAAGTTACTGAGAATTGTCTTAAGGCCTAGGGGGTCTTTTTAAATTTTATTTATTATGTTTTTTTTCAGAAATACACTGCTGAGGGGAGCAGCAGGCGAGGCAGGAGAGGTCTGCCGCACCATGTGGGATTGTCCCTGGCTGGGCGTCAAACTCGCGTAGCTCGCTACCGACAGCTCCACAGCGCAGCGCTCAACCACTGCGCCACCAGGGAGGCCCCTTTTTTTATATTTTTGACTAGTGTTAGCTTGATGTATTTTTTATCTATCCTCTCACTTTTAATTTATTTGTGCCTTTTTATGTAAAGTATATTTTCTGTAGGCAGCAAATATTTGGGGTCTCTAAGAATCTCAGAAATCTGGCAATCTGAGAATCTCTGCCTTTTAATTACAGTGTTTAGGCCATTTATACTTAAAGTGATTAATTATATGATTAGTTTTATCCCTTCTCTTGCTATTTGTTTTCTATTTGTCTCACCCATCCTTTGTTCTTTTTTCTCTAAGTTTCTTCTTTATTTCGGATTAATTGTGCATTTTTATGATTCTACTTTAGCTACAATCCTTTATTTGCTAATTTAGTGTTTAGGATCTGATCTATACATATATCTTTAAGTCATCACAGTTTTCTTATTGTCAAGTGATATTATACCACTTCACATATAGTATAAGAACTTTACAATAGTATACTATCATTTCTCCCACTGATGCTTAAGGGGCAAATCAAGAAAGACTTCTTAAAGGTTGAATCTCTCTGAAGTTAGGAGTAGGTCTAAAGGAGACATTTTGTGACTTAACTTTGGGTATTACCATCAGAGACATTTTGGGGGAGGGAGGTCTCTACCATGTGTATAAAAATCCCAAGAAAATGATTGGTTCCACTTGTATGAATGTCTACAGGAGTCAAATTTACAGAAAAAGAAGTAGAACGGCAATTGCCAGGATCTGGGGCAGGGAAAAGGGGGGGGTTGTTTATTGGATACAGATTTTCAGTTTTGTAAGGTGAAAAGACTTCTAAAGATTCATTATACCAACAATGTGAATCACTTAACACTAGTTAACTGTATACTTCAAAAAGGTTAATATGGCATGTTTTATGCTTGTATATTTTATAATCTTAAGAAGTCCTAGCAAATGAAGAATCTCAACATGGATTAGTGGTAGAAGAGCTTAGCATTTCCTTCTCTTTTCTTCAGTAGTGCTTTAAACACCTAAGAACACTCTTTGGTCCTTTCTCACCCCATAGAACTCTATACCCTGCCATCCTCCAGCACTTGGGTACCTAATTCAGTGTTTAATAGAATTCATTGTTTGAAAATCCTTCCAGCTATTGACTACAGTCTAACTCTGAAATAAAATGGCATTCCATTTCAGCTGATTAATATAGATTTCTTCAGTGCCTGAGAATGTAGTTTCAAGATATGAACCTTGCCATTCTCAGGAGTATTCATTTCCCTGTGGTTTTCTCCTGTTTTATAGACAGCAGTCTGTGTTTCCTGCTACAGTGAGCACATGCAGTAGAGGTTGAGTTCCATGGGCCCTGGAAGACTGAGGCTTCTTTGGATATTAACAAAATGCCAATCACTCATGCCCAGGCTCCAAAGAGAACTACAAAAAGACATTCAAATCCACTTCATAAGAACTGGGGTAAATCTCAGCCTCTATGGTTCCCAGGGAGATTTTGCCTTTAAATAAGGGTTTTTTGCACCTTATAAAAGAGGGAGACTTATATAAGCAGCCCAGGCAACAGGATGTTACAGAATGAGTGTGGCAGGATGGGGTGGATAAGGAGTAGGCAGGATGTTTCTGAATATACACCCAGCATCATTTGTGGGCACAAACAATTCTAGGTTTTGCAAATAACCAATACAGTTATTTATTAACTAACTGGGTCTTGGATACCCAGGCCAGTGCCGGGTGCTATCAGGAATATAGAAATAGTTATCTGGTTAATCTAGTCTTCAATAGCCTTACTAACTAGTTGGGGAGTAATCCAGGGTTGACTTCAAAATAGTCAGTTTTCTAAATCCCAAATATATTAAGGATTCTTAGAAGTCAAAAGAGGAAGAAACTCATGTGGGTTGGAGGAGACAGGCCTGGAGCCCTGTAGAAGAGTAAGTAGGTTTTCTTTTTCACAACGGCACCAGGCTGGGAGGTGAGTGGGGCTGAAATCCATTGTGCACATCATTTCCTAAACTGTCTCCTGGATTGGGGCTGCATCAACTCTGAGGAAGGGGCATCTTTTCCCCCTGTTTGGCTTCCTAGAGGGATGTCCTTTAATAATTCATTCACCTGTGCTGGTGGAGACCTAGACCTGGAATGAAATGATGACATTGATTAGAGCAGAAAAGCTGGGAAGAGACTTCTGTCTGATGGAGGTTTGGGGTGCAGACTTAGAGATATACAACCTTTCCATTAGTAAGACTTCCTTTTGACATAGGGACTCTCAACATGCCGATATCCTGTTTTTGTTTTCAAGTTGTGCAAGTGACAAAAAGACTGTCACCATAAGTGGGCAAATTATAGAAGTGCCCCTTTCTACTAATCTGATAATCCAGAACTCTCTGTTACAACTTGCCCCCTGTTCCATCTTGGCTGGGTGCATTCGTGGAATGCCAGAAATGACCATCTATTTCTGATGGCCCTTTCTAGCTCATAGACAAATGTGTAGATGTTGAGACTTTCCTGACCTCTTTTATCCATTTAAACAGAGAAATAAAAGAATGTTTATTTTTTCTTCTGTGCTCAGGAGAGTACATTGTTAGCAACAGATACAAAGGATAGGACCAGGGTCCTGAAAAACATGGAAAAAAGAGCTCCTTGGGCTGACATGGTGGACAAGGACAGCATAATGGTGTTGTGACTAGGCTCTATGGTCAGCCCAGCCAGTATTTGAACCCCACATTCACTGCTTGCCAACTATACAATCTTTGAGCCGCTTTACTGCTCTCCCTCTCCTGAGTCTCATTCTCCTCTTCTGTAAAATGGACATAACACCTCCCAGGGTTGTTGTGAAGATTGAGTAAGACAATATAAAAAGTGCATAGTATATAGTAAGCACTTGACAAAGGTTAGCTGTTGTTATTTCCCAGTAATGTCTTCCAATATTACACAACTAGGATGGTGGGTTTTACAATGAATGTTGGATTTTCATCCCAGGGGAAACCAAGAACTGACAAGCAGAGGCTAGAGAGAACTATGTCACCTACTCAAAGGACACTTTCTCTCACTCCAGTTAATATAAGCCATATGGCAGGTGGTAGGGTGAGGAAGATTCAATTGTAGACTTCCGCAGCACGAGGAGAGATGCAATTGTTACTGAGATTGGCAGAAATGTCATTCTCCTTCCATGCTGGGGTCTCCCCACTTGATAGGCATTTACTTTAGCAAAGAAAGGGAGGAGAGCTGACTCTCAGATGTTCTTCTAGGTTGGTCTGAATCACAAGTCGCGTCTTATTTCAGCATTACAGTCTGCAAACTGGCAAGTAGAGGATTTTTTTCTTTTGCTCTTCAGAAAAGTATTTCTTGCTAAAAAAATGAAAGCTCTGTATTTGTGTCAACAGGGCCAGCTTTCAGTAAAACTGAGAGTTATTTGAGAAGTGTCTCTTTGGCCGCGTTTCATTTGCTCTTTCCATTTCTCTCCTCTCTCCTGCTTTCTGCCACCCCATGGTTTATTTCCACAAGTCTTTCATCTGTGTTCACTTAAAAAAAAAATAAGACTCAAATTTTTAGGTGTAGCCCCTTTAAGATCTGTTTTCCCAAACAACTTGACAGGTAGTTACAAAAAATTGTATTAGGAATTGTGGGCCTCTGGTCCCTCACATTGATGTCACTTTGACGGGATGTGGGGTTCAGTGAGCAGGGTCCTTGGGTCACCTCTGAGAAAAGTTTCAGCAGAGTTCCCCTTTCAGAGGCATGGTGAGTTTACCCAGGAGACAACAGACAGGTGGGAGAAGGGTACATCTTTAAAAGGACAGGTTTATTAGGAAAAGGAGAAAGGAGGGCAGAGAGCTGCTTCATTTGAAAGGAAAAGGTTTGTGAAAAGAAATGCCTACATAGACACAGGCAAGCAGTCTTGGGAGAACTGCCTTTTGCCACTGCAGAAGTGGTTCTGATCTAGGGTTCTTCTGGGGGAGGAACATTTCTTTGTGAAACTGTTAGCTATTGTTTAATCAATCATTTCTAAGGTGTGATTGGGTTAATTTGTAAGGACTAGCAATTCTCTAATAGCCCTCAGTTTCCATGGCCTTATCTCTGGTTCATTGCATTGGGGTATTTTCTTTAGCAATCTGAGGGCTAAGGATTTTTATTTCTATAGCTGGTTTAATGACTATGTTAATCATTTCTACCCTCAAGCCTCCAGTTTCTGGCTTTGTGAAGCCTCCATCCCCAATTTTCTACTCTTAGCCTCCATCAGTATTACCTCAGGTGTTTCCCACTCTGACAAACCATGTGGGGTGTGGACCAGAGAGCAATGCCATCGTGGCCTTCCACCTCACAATCCTTCTCTCCAACCAAATTCCACTCACTCTTTATTTGAAATTCTGGTGCATCTAGGGTCTTAGGAAAACAGAATAGTAAAATAAATCCCCAACTGTAAAGCCTGAGGGGAGTAAAGAGAAGGGCACAGTGAGAACTGTTTGTTAATTAGCATTTACTGAGCAATTACTAAGAATCAGGAAATGCCCTTGGCACTTTGTTGCTCTCACCTTATTTAACCCTCCCAGCACTCCCAGGAAGTGAATATGGCAGGTCCTCAGAGTAACATCTTTGAAGGTCCTGTCAATATAATATTGATGAGAAGAAAGAGAAATCCCAACAAACTTTGAGCTAAACTATGGTTATGCCAAGACATGCTTTCATTATTTGTTCTTTCCCTTAAAGTTACAGTGTTACCGGGCAGGGTGAGGGGCATCCTGGGACTCCCAAACCTGCTTGCTCTAAATGGGTTCTGCCATCTACCACATCAATACAAAACATACTCTTAGTGCATAAGACCTTCAATAAAAAGAACTTGAATACAATAAGTGTGCAATAGAGAGAAGAGAAGAGAAAGAATATAGTTAAAATAGTTTCTAATTAAACATCCAAAGCTACCCTTCCCTTGTGGTAAATGCCCAGCCAAACAGCATTGGCCCAAAGGGGGGCCACTGAGGTCCAAAAGCCTTCCACAGGCTAAGGCACCTTCTGGTGGGGACCCATAGGAAAGGGGCAGAGGGGCCCAGGTAAGTCTGGAAGGAAAAGAGCAAAATCAAAATACAAGTGAAGATAAAGGCTGCCAATGTCAGCCTCCCCACAGGTCTCTCACCCATGTCTCTGTCTCTTTCAGGTGTCTCCTTACATGTCCCCTAAGTCCCTGGTGCAAGTCCAAGGCCTAAAAACAAGCGCAGCTTCTTCACATGTCTCTCTGCTCCATATGCCTCCTCCATGTCTCCTCCCTTCCTTTCTTTTCTCACTCCTCTTTAGCTTCTCCTTGCTGCTCTGCTCCACCCTTCCTTGGATGGGACGGAAAAGTCCCTTTCTATGGGCTTTACACTAAAAACAGGGCCCTGCCTTCAAGTTACTCATATTAATGTTCTTTCCCAGCTCTGGTTCAGTGATGCCAGAGTTGAGGGTCGGAATATTTATTCCATATAAATCACTAAACACTACAAGTTGGGGCTTTTTATTTTCTTTCCCGGTAAAGCTGATTGTTCCACATTTATCAGCACACCACTGCTTACAACCTAGTAGGAAATACATCCAAATAGATAGTATCTTCAACTAACATTGTGTCCTATGCACCGTGATTACAAAGCTAATGTGTGTTGAGCGCTTACCACGCACCAGTCACAGTTCTGACTGCTTTAGATATATTGACTTATTTAATCTTTACAACAACCCTATTGTTATCCCTGCTTTACAGATGAGGAAACTGAAGCTCAGAGAACGTAAGTGGCCCAAAGTCATACTGCTAATAAACCAGAAAAGCCAGGAGTCAAATACAAATGTGCCTGGTTCCAAAACTATATTAAAGGTAGCCTGTGAAGACAGAAGATCCCAGCATTAACAGTGGTGGCAACTGTTTTAGGTGGATCCTGGAGAAAGACAGGCCATGAGTCAGTTTGATGAGATGGTGTTGGAACACACACACAAAGACACATTACTTAAAACAGTTAATGGGATGGGACATTAACTGTAGTAAGATTGGTGAGTCCAGTCCAAGAAATTCTGCCCACTACACTGTTACAGGGCAGGGATGGGAGCACCCCACGCCCCCAGACATGCCTGTTCTAAATAGGTTCTTCCATCTGCTGCATCAATACAAAACATACTTTAGCGTGTAAAACCTTTCAATGGAAGGAACTTTAAATATGATTAGTGTGCAATACAGAAAAAGGGAAGAATAAAGTTTCCAAATCAAGCACCCAAAGTTACCCATCTCTATGTGGGTAAATGTCCAGCCAAACAGGGTTGGCCCAAAGGAAGGTCCAAAAACCTGCCACAAGTCTAAAACACCTTCTTGCAGGACCCATAGGAAAGGGTCAAAAACAGCCAGACAAGTCCGGGAAGAAAAGAGCAAAATCAAAACCAAGATAAAAGTTCCATTGTTATCCTTCCCACAGGTCTCTCACCCACGTCTGTTTCAACCAGTCCAGGACCAAGAAGTGATAGCAGGCAAAAGAGGAGCTTCAAAATTGCCAAAGGCAGTGCCCAAATTGCTTACCAGTCACTACTTTGGTTCTACACCCACGTGCACAATTGCAAGACTACTCAGGCTTAGGGAACACTAACAATGGGATTTATTTAACAAACAGGTAAAAAGCAAAGAATGACTGACATCAACATATGGCTGTTTACCTTAAAACAATGTCCAGTCCTTTAAGTCCCAGAAAAGTAACAAGGTGGCATCTTCCCGCCACTGTTGACGAGCTCTCTTCCAAACAATAGGCCACATTTCCAAAATGGTGTCTTCCTTCTTCTGTAGATGCACAACAGCCAGAGTGTAGGCCAGGTTTCAACTCAAGAGGATGACACAGAACACAACTGGAGATGCTCCAGGAAGTGCCATGGTGCCCCAGCACAGCACCAGGCCAACAACACTGCAAACAGCAACTACGGTGGCCAGACAGCCCAACAGACTGCACTCACGCATTTTAGGAAGGCGCCCGCTTCGGGCCTCTGCCTTCTTCCTTTGGCTGCAGTAAAGACAAAACTGGAGACTGCTTCTTCTTTCTACATCATGGCAACTGATACTTCTTTTCCTACATCATGGTGACTCACTTCCCCTTCTCCTTCAGGCCCTTTTATTTCTCATCAGACTCTCCACCCCAAACTGCAAACTTAGCATTTTCCCTGGGGCTATTCATTCTCATCAGCAAACCCCTCCAGGGGACACCACCTTTACTGGACTTTGGACTCAGCCCAGGTTACAGAAGCAAGTGCAGCTTCTTACATGTCTCCCTGCTCCACATGCCTCCTCAAGGTCTCCTTCTGGCTCTCCATTCTTCTTCCTTCCTACCCCAGTCTCCTCTCCAGCTTCTCCTCCTCTCTGCTCAACTCCACCCTCCCTTGGGTGGGGCAGGGAAACTGGAATCCTCCCCTTTTCCTGGGGACCACCCTGTTACATGACCACACGAGGCGTCTTGATAGATAAAAAGCATTAGATCCTGACTAATGATTATCTCACAGTCTCCTGGAGGGAGAAAGCTGAGAGCCCGCATGCACAGTTGGAGTGTGCATGCCAGGATATAACCCAACACAGAACAAGCTAGAATGTTCTTTCCTCCCTGCCTCATGGACTTACCCTTTAAATATCTCTTCCAAAATCCCTCATTCGTGAGTGTCTCTAAATGCTTTTCTGGTTCAGATACTGTTAACTGAGTGCTGGTTCCCTTATTGGCCAAGAAAAGGAAACAGAGTTTGAGGAGAAGGAAAGGAGTTTCATTTGTCGACAAACTGAGGAGGGCAGCGGACTAGTGTCTAAAAGACCAATTTCGTGCTCTTTGGCAGAGGGCAGGGGTATTTATCCAGAGTTAAAGGCAAGTAGAAAGGGGGGGTGGGCAAGGGTCAGCGTGTCCATCCTCACAATACAAGTGTCTGGAAGTTTTTGTTGATGCCAGAATGCTCAAGGGCAGTCAACTTGTACATGGTAAAGTCAAATTTTAACCAAGCTATCACCTGGTGATCAGCAATTCCGATGTCATCTTCCTAGTGATACTCTTTTCCCTCTAAATATAAGAAAACAAAGTTTGTTAAGCCTAGAATATATATAAAGGAAAAATAAATATAAAGGAAATAGGGGAGAGCTTATCTGGTGGGACAGAGACAGAGACATGTATTGAATATTTTTTTGCTGCTTCACCTCCTTCGCCCCACTTTACCACACCCACAAACATCTCGGTTAAGACAAAAAAGGGTTACCTGATTTTCATCATGGCCCTAGTCTTCTAGTGGGTGGAACCATTTTTTTTAAGGATTTATTTATTTATGCATACAAGCTGGGGTATAGGCCAGAGGTATGCGGTGGTGAGAGGATTCATCAGAGACAGAGCGGGGAACAGAACAGGCAGGTTGGCTGAAGTACACTGCTGAGGGGAGCGGTGGTGAGGTAGGAGAGGTCTGCTGCACCATGTGGGAATCTGCCCAGCCGGGTATCGAACTCGTGCTGCAGTGGCTCTGGATAGCTGCACAGTGCTGTGCTTAACCCATAGCGCCACCAGGGAGGCCCGATGGAACCATTTTTTATCTCTTATCTCATCCTGGCCTCCTGGGCCTAGATAGCCCTACACCATAGAAAGGAACGCCATTAAAAACAACTATTCAAGCCTGTATAACTCTGTCCATGCTCCACCAACTTTGTTTAGGTGTAATAACCATTGGCATCAAAGCTGACCTGGAAACACACAGGCATTACTTCAAGGCTATAGAGTACCTATGACTGATACTCGTAGTCTATAGTACTATAATAGGCAAGAGTACCTGAAAGACCCAGCAGCTAACCTTTCAAGATGAAAAGGGTCATTTTTTTTTTTTTAGCAGATCAGCATCTCCATTGTGGATACAGTGATCCACATTTTGAACTGTTTACACCTGCTACTCTTATATATCAGGCAGCCAGGACAGCTGGGAGGATACTCTTTCAGCACAAGCTGAGTCAATGTAATTTCTAGCTCCTCTGCTCATGCTATGGTCAAAGGCATCCAATAAACCTTGTTTGTGGGCATGTGCCACAGCTCAGGCTATGTTGCCGGGCTACTCCTCTGCCATCTGTTTAACAACAACCAATATTCATTGAAAACCTACTATGTGCCCTATACTGTGTATGCTAAGCACTTTATAGAGATTACCATATTTAATTCTTATAAGCACTCTATAACTTATGTGTACTTTTTATCTCTATTTTCATAGATGGGGAAACTGAGGAACAGAAAGATTAGTGATTCACCCAAGGATACCAGTTAAGGAGGTGGCTGAGTAAAATTTAAAGTAGATTTAATTTAAATGCTCAAGGTCATTCAACTTGCATATGGGCAAAGTCACATTTTAACCAAGCCCTCTCTGACTTTTAAGTCACTTATCCACTTTCTGCTCTGTTGTCTGGATCACAGAATCTCCTATTCTATCCAGCCTATTTGGACTGACTTGTATTTGCATAACTTTGATCTCAATGTCTCCCTAGAATGTTGACTTTTGGATTGCCCACCTCTGTTCCACCCTTTGTGGACTGCAGTCCAGCTTGGCCCCGTTCTACCCGGTGCCACCCCTCTGGCCTTACAAATTCCAGTGACAGTACACACCAGTCTAAATCCAGTGCCCCAGAGCTCCATTTGTCTGGAAGTAGAGATCCAACATTATTTCAGAAAAAAACTGGAGTTGGGGAGGAGATGGAGGCAACCCCACACTGGTAGATTATCCAGTAGACCTTCTGGGTTATCCAATTCCAAGTGAAATAACAACTAGTATTAGTCCTTTGCTCCAAGTCTGGGATATATGCTATGCCCAAATTATTTCATTTATTCCTTGTAACAACCCTGTGAGGTTGGTACTGTTATCATCCCCATTTTAGAGATAAAGATACTGGTATTTGAAATGATTAAGTGACTTGTCTAATTTTGAAGAGAGGTTTTGTATTATTTAGTTCTCTTAGATTCCAAGCCCTACATCACTACACTCTACAACTAGCTGGCATCATCCAGAGCAGGCTGCAGATGGATGCCTACTCATGGCAGCACCTGGATGAGATCCAGGCCCATGCAGTGACAGCCCCGAAAGGCAAAGAATGATGGAATTAGCTACTCTATGAGAGTAGGCGATTATATTTCCCAGCTGGAGTGGCTCACACACAAATACTTCTCTTGTACCATGAGCCCACCCTGCTGGATACTGTGGGCTATTCAAGTAAAGACCTTGAACGTGGTTTTTAACAGTGGTTCCTTCTCTGACACAGCATCTCTAATGAGTCATCACTTACATCAGTTGCTTCTAAGTCAAGGGGTATACTAGTACACCCAAAAGACTTTTGAATCCACCTCAGGTCTCCAAACATCCCTGGAATACCAGCTTATAGTAAACTATTTCTAGCACATTTCCTTTCATAACCCCACAAAATCCTCCATCTTGAAAAAAAAATACATATCATTCATTGCGTACCTGGCACCAACTCCCTATCTACTCCAGCTATGATTACTTTGTTTATCAAAAGAATTGCCTGGGTCCAAATTATCCAGCTATATGTTATCTGATTATCTATTTCAATCATCATCCTGATTTTAGAGGGCCCTGTTCAAGGTCCTTCAGATAGGTATCCACTTGTAAATTAGGTACTGCTGATACATATTGAGGTCAGCTTGAGAATATCAACCAAGTAGTAACTAGATAAGTACTTTTGCTGTTTCACCTTTTACAAACAACACACTGGTTCACCCCCTTTACTCTGAGTTTTCCCACAACTCATCACATTCATCTTACTAGAAATACTTATTTTCATAGTAATTATGATTTCCACACCCAATCCTTTCCCATGTTGTTGGACATAAGGAGTTGTAACCTATCAGAATGTGGAAGTGTTAAAGAGCAAGTCCAAAAAGAAATGGGATGACCTAGGTGTGAGTTCTCTCTATTTGGCATGGAGGTGGGTTTGGAGTCTGTAAAACATCAGTGGATGGAGGTCACTGAGGTCATACCTTTTCCCCAACAGAAGGTCAGAACATGAAGTGTACTGAACAATGCTGGGTCCTTGAAGAGATTATCATCATGGTAGACTATGACACACACAAAAATACTACCATAGGAGGGCACTTCAAGCTAATATACGTAATCAACACCGTGGGTTTCTGACTCTAGTTAATAATTTTGTGGAACTGTACTTTATCTGCCTACATTTTATTTTTACTGTATCCAACCCATTGAGACTTCTCACACATATCAATGGTTAACTCTTCAGATTTCATGAAAGCAAAGCTAAGGACCAAGGAAGATTGGATGGTGGAAAATAAGTGCAGTGTCCAATTATGCCTTCCTATGTACTTATATATGAGGTGATGGTAAGGGTCCTGTGTCTGCCAATCAGAAAACCAATTGGTGATGTTTTTTCACATAGTGGTATTTATGAAATGAGTGAGCATCTGGGTTCCTTTGATCAGGATTTGGTCAGATCTTTTGATATGAAATAGCTTAAGGACTGTATATCTTAACCTCAATTCAGTGAGAATACATTGGCTCTCTTTGAACAAGCTGCACAACCAAATATGTTCCTCAGATTAGTTAAGAGACCCAGGTAACTTCTGAACTTACAACAGGCATGAACATTACTAACCCATATCTCTAGGCATGTAAGGGAAAAAGAAAACAAGAAAAGCTCCTTTCTTTTACTCCATTGTGAAGGATGACTGAATATCTTAAAAATATGTAGCAGCATTTGATGCTCAAAAGTGGTGGCACAGATCATTATCAAGCCAAGACAATGTGTGAACAAAGGGACCATAACTATGTCCTCGTAACTGATACATACATGTGCAGGACTGCATCCATGACTGAGAAGAAGGTCCTCTCTAGATACCATGTGGTGCACTTCCCATAATACAGAGGCTGGGAAGGAGAGCACCCAAATAAGTTAGTCCCACAAGAAAAGAATGAGAAGTAGGAGAAGTTTCTTTTTAAATCCCTGGTCATGGACTTTAAAGGATAAAATGGGAAAATTATGAAAGGAAACACTATCTAAATGAGTGGTCATGGAAGGGAGTACCAGCAAAGAAGTAGAAGCGGAGGGGTAGTGCCAAATAAGGAAAGGCAAGAGGAATATCATCAAACAGGTCAAATTGGGTAAACCCAATGGAAAATGTGTGAAAACCCAAGGCAGGTACCTAGTGACAATGACTCAAATCATACCTGTGAGTATAACATCAATATAATAAATATATGAGTAATTACAGTAACTGAAAGAAAGTAATAATAAGACATAAAAATATGTGGGGAAAGAACAGTTGAAGAAAATCTAAACTAATGAAAATTATAAATTCACAAATTAAAGCAGCTCAGAGAATCCCACACACAAGAAACATGAAGAAAACTACACCAAACTACAACCAAATCATATTCAATCAAAACTAGTGATAAAGGGAAAATCTTAAAAGCAGCCAGAGAAAAAGACAAGTTCTTTACTAAGGAACAAAGATAAGGATGACAATAATTTCTCATTGGAAATGGTGCAAGTGAGCAGAGAATGGAGCAATATGTTTAAATTACTAGAAGAATGGAACTATCTACCGAGTGATCTATAACCATAGAAAATATCTTTTTAACTGGAATATAATATAAAGACATTTTCAGAGGTACATAAGCCTAAAAGTATTTATCACCATTGCAAGAAATGTTAAAGGATGTCTTTCAAGCAGAAGTAAAATGACACTGGATGGAAATGTGGATCTACACAAAGGAATAAAGAGAACTGGAAATAATGATATCATGGGTAAATATACAAGTTTTTAAATATTACTTAAGTCTCTTTAAAGGATAACCAATTCTTTAAATATAATAACAAATAATGAGGTTTATACATATTTAAAAGTAAAATATATGACAACAGTAGCATAAAGGCTGGGAGGGGAGAAATGGAATTAGATTGGTGTTAGGTTCTTAAACCACTTGTGAAATGGTATAAATTCACTTGAGTGTAAACTGTAATTCCATAAAAAATGTTTTCCAAAAATCCTGGAGCAACCTCTAAAATAACAAAAGCTATAGCTAATAAACCAACAAAGGAAATAAAATGTGATAATTAAAAATGCAAACTAATCCAAAAAAAAGTGGGAAAGAGGAAAAGGGGAAACAAAGAACAGACAAGATAAACAGAAAACGAATAGCAAGATGATACACTTAAAACCAACCATAGCAATAATTGTCTTAGAAGTAAACGGTCTAGTCTCCCTAATTAAAAAATGGAGATTGTCAAATTGGGTTTAACGAAAAACAATATGCTACAACCAATATAACACTTTAAATATAAAGATAGAAATAGGTTTAAAGTGAAAATGAAATAAATATGCAATGCTAACAGTAATCAAAAGAAAGTTAATGTGGCTATATTAATATTAGACAAAGTGAATTTCAAAGCAAAGAATATTATCGGTGGTAAAGACCATCATTTCATAATGATAAAGGGACTAATTCTTCAAGAAGACATGACAGTCCTAAAGGATTATGCCCCTAAAAAAATACATGAAGCAAGAAATGATAAAACTATATGGAGAAATAGATAAATTTATAACTATAGTTCGAGATTTCAATATCTTCTCAAAACTAATAGAATAACGGGATAAGTAGACAGAAAACCAGCAAAGATATAGTAGATTTGAACCATTACCAATAAACTTGATTTGATTGACATATATAGAATAGTCTACCCAACAATGGCAGATGACACATGCTTCCCAGGTACAATGGAATATTCATCAAGACATTCTTGAACATAAAATAAATCTCAATAAATACTAAAGAATTCAAGGGACAGAGTGCATATTCTTTTTCCACCAAGGAATAAAATTAGAAATTAATCACCAAAACATTAGAAAATTTTACATATATTTACATCTAAATTTACACAGGGCCTCCCCGGTGGCGCAGCGGTTAAGTGCTGCGCTGTGGAGCTGTCGGCAGCGGCGACGCGAGTTCGATGCCCGGCTGGGGAGAATCCCACATGGTGCGGCAGACCTCTCCTGCCTCGCCCGCTGCTCCCCTCAGCAGTGTATTTCTGATCTGCCTGTTCTGCTACCCGCTCTGTCTCTGATGAACACTCTCGCCGCCCCACACCTCTGGCCTGTACCCCAGCTTGTATGTATAAATAAAAAATAAAAAATCTTTAAATTTACACATGTTAAAAACTGAACAACATACTTCTAAACAGCCAATGAGTCAAAGAAAAGATTGAAAGAGAAGTTAGGACATATTTTGAACTGAGTGAAATGGAAGGCATAAAATATCAGAATTTGCATGATGCGCCTAGAGAAGTTTAGAAAGATCTCAAACTAATGATCTCAGCTTCCACCTTAAAAAACTGCAACAAGAAGATCAAAGTAATTCGAAGAAAAATAATGATGATCAAAATAGAAATCAATAACATAGGAAACAAAAACGATAGCACAAACAAAACCAAAAACTAGTTACTTGAGAAAATAAAAAAAAATTGCTAAACTCCTGGACAAACTACTTAAAATAAAGCATGCAAACTGCCAAAATAAAAATTGAGAAAGGTGTGTAGTACTGCAGATTTTACTGATATTCAAAGGGTAACAAGGGAATATTAAAGTTTTTGTGCCATTACATTTGACAATTTAAATAAAATGCACAAACTTCTTAAAGATAAACTATCAATTCTCTCTCATGAAGAAGTATATAATATGAACAGTTTTATAGTTATCAAAGAAATTGTATTTGTAGTTAAAAGCCTTCCCACAAATATATCTCAGGGCCGGAGGCCTTCACTTCTACCCAATAGTTAAAGAATAAATAATACCAAATCTACCACAAATTTCATTCAAGAGTATTAAAGAAGGATTATTTTCTAACTCATTCTATGAGGCCACCATTACCCTGATACCACAAACTGAAAAAAATAGCGCCAAAAAAGAAAACTACCAACTGGTCTTCCTCAAGAATACAGATAGAAAAATATCTAATATTTGCAACTCAAACTCAATATTACATTAAAAGTATAAGCACCATTGCCAAGTGAAACTTATTCCATGAATGTAGGTATAGTTTGACATTTAAAAACAAGTGTAATTCATCATATTAACAGCTAAAGATGAAAAACTGTACGAACTTGTCAATAAAGAAAAAGTACTCCCCCAAACCCAATGTCCATTGCTGATTAAAAACAATCTTACCAAACCAGGAGCAGAAGTAAACTCCCTCAACCTGATAAAGAACAAACAAACAAAAAGTTTGTATGACATCATATGTAATGATGGAAAACGTTTTCCCCATTAGAGTAGAAATAAGGTAAAGATGTCTGCTTTCACCACTTCTATTCAGCATTGTATTCAGCATTGCCTCTGAATAGTGCAATTAGGCAAGAAAAAGATATAAACTGCATCCGTATTTAAAAGGAAGAGAAATAAAACTGTCTTTTCTTGTACATGACAAGATTGTCTATTTAGAAAATTTGACAAAATCTATAAAAACTATTGGAATTAATTGAGTCTAGTTTAGCAAAGTTGCCAGGTAGACAATGAATGTACAGAAATGAAGTAAATCAATCAGTACCTGAAAACTTAAAGGATATATTTACATTGTACACTGAAAACTACGAATCATTGCAGAGAGAAATTTAAGATGACATAAGTGGAGAAATAAATCTTCTTCACTGTTCTGATATTTCAGTATTGATAAAATGTGAAGTATTGCCAAATTAATTTATAGATTAAAGGTAATTCCAATCAAAATACTAGGATAATTTTTCTTTATAAATTGATAATCTAATTCTAAAATTCATAATAGAAGTCTAAAATATATAGAATAGCCAAAATACCTTTGGAAAAAGAAAAAAGAGGGCTAAATCTAATTGATTTCAAGACTTATTATTAAGCTACAGTAATTAAAAGAGTGTAATATTCGCATAAAGATAACTAGATCAGTAGAACAGAATAGAGTCCAACTATAGATTCACATGTGTGTAGCTAGTCAATTTATTTTTTAATAAAAATGGAAAGGCAATGCAGTGGAAAAGTATAGTCTTCAACAAATGGTGCTGAAACAATTGGATATTCATATGCAAAACATGAACTTCAAACCATACGCAAAAATTAAAAGCGAATCACAAATCATAATGTAAAATCTCAATCTGTAGACTTATAAAATATAGGAGAACATCTTTGTAACCTTGGGTTAAGCAAAAGTTTTATAAACCAAAGCTATGATCCATAATAGAAAAAACTAATAAATTAATCTTCATTAAAATTTAAGACATCTGCATTTCAAAATATTCTAAAGAGAATGGCCAGGGAATATCTTTTAAAATTATACAGCCGAGAAGTGGTTTGTGTCTAGAATATATAAAAAATTCTCAAATCTCAACAATGAGAAAGCAACTCAACTAAAAAATGGGCAATGAGCGAGGAGAAATTAGTACGTATCTATGCTGTTTGTTGGTATATAATCTGGTATAGCCCATCTGGAGGTTAATTTGTTGGAACTAAAAAAAAAACAAATGTACCTTACTCTTCATACAGTAAGTCCTTTATAAGTATTGTATTGTTCTTAGAAAAATCTTCTGATTTGCGCAAATAGGCAAGTACACAGATGTTACTGAAATATTGTTCATAACAGCAAAAAAAATGGCTACAATCTAAGTGTCCAGCAACAGAAGAATGGTGAATAAACTATGATTCATCCATCATCCACATTGCACTGAGCTGTAATACAGCAGTTAAAATGGATGAGGTAGAGCTATGTGCCCTGACATGAAAAGAACTCTGAGCTCCATCATTAGATAAAGAAAGTTGC
The DNA here is from genome assembly GCA_004024925.1 of Scalopus aquaticus. Lineage (NCBI taxonomy): Eukaryota > Metazoa > Chordata > Mammalia > Eulipotyphla > Talpidae > Scalopus > Scalopus aquaticus. The sequence continues at coordinate 29,890 of PVIJ01002690.1, forward strand.
AGAATAAATGCACAATGTTATCCTAAAATAACATGAAACCACATACTTGTATATGTACATATATGTATTAAATTTTATGAAAATAATCTAGAGTGACACATAACAGACTTCCTATAAAAGAGAAAGGAAACTGGGTACAGATACTTGTAAAGGAAATATTCAATGTATATGCTATGTATGTTTATGTCAGCTTTATTGAGATATAGTTCACATAGAACATGATTCAAACATTTAAATGTGCAAATGAGTGTTTTTTTTTAATTTCAGAGTTGTGTAACCATCATCTCATTTCACTGCCTAAAAATGAAACTCTTTACCCTTTGTCACTGTCCATTTCCCCTCAACTGCACTCTCAATCCCAGCCCAAGGCAACCACCAATTTACTTTCTATTTCAATGGATTTGGCGATTTGGGTCATTTGATATAAATGGAATCATCCTTACTGGCTTCTTTCACTTAGCATAATGTTTTCAAAGCTCATCCATGCATCACTATGTCATTTCTTTTTGTTGCTGCGTAATATTCCATTGTGTGGTTATACATTTTTTATTAATTTATCCATTCATCAGTTGATGGGCATTTGGGTTGTTTTCACTTTTTAGCTATCACAAATATTACTATGAATATTTATGCATAATTTTTTGTGTTGGGTGTATTTTTTAATTTTTCCAGTTTTTTACAATAAGAATATGTTCACAGATCACTCATGTGAAAATTAAACATATAATAAAATGCTTTACACATTTCTTTGAGATAAGGACTATTATCTGCATTTTACAGATGAGGAAATTCACCTCAGGGAAGATCAGTGGCTCACCCAAGATCACAGCTAGTAAAGGAGACAACAGAGATTCAAACAATTGCTGTTTGACTCCAAAGCCTATTACCCCAATCACTATGTGACACTGCCAGTTGTGATGATCTTCTGGTAAGGGTATCCATGGCAACCAAGATAGTATTATGATCATGAAATAGGGAGTTGGCTTATGATCAGTCTCATAATGATGATGTTGATTCTGTTCAAGGACTGGTAATGGGTATAATAGTCTGTTGGCTCTTCCAGATACATCCTTGATAAGAGTGCAAGTGTCCTAAGTGCTGCTGCACTGGCTGGCATTATGACAAGTATGGAACCACCAAAATTCGCTGTTTTCACGATTTTGAATCGAACACTATGGCAGAGTCAATGCTCCTACCAGGACATATTACAAACACAGAGTTAGTGTTGACCCCTATTTCCCCTTATACTGGAATATTCTGGCCTCTCACCAGTGTTCCTGCATAGAGTTATCTGCCCATTGTCAGTTACATTTACCTCAGCCAGCTACAGAAGACCTCTTAAGGTGGAGCCTTGGCTGAACCCAGACTTACATAACTAGGCATCTACTCAATGGGATAGGGTTGATGCAAAAATTCTGACTTTTCCAGAACGGTGCTATTTCACCTGGCAAGACTCAGCTTCCAGCCTTGTTTCAATGACATCATGACACAGATTGTACTATGCACTACAGTGCAGAGACACCTTCTCCGCACCCCCCCTTCAATGCCTCAAAGGTAACCCTGACTATCAGCAATTCCTGTTCCTATGCTGAGTAGTTAACCCAAGGAGAACATTTTTCTCTCAGAGAGAGGCACATAGATGGAAGTACCCGTGTTGTAGTCTTCTTTTAATAGGATCGCTTCTACTTCAGTCTTGGAGGTATCAGTTTAAATTATGTAAGGCCAGGTTCACTTAGGTTAGGCCAGGATCAAGAAAAAACTGCTTTATTGAGGTATAATTGACATACATTATATGGCACAAACTTCAAATAATTAACATTTTTGTTCTTGTCTCACCACACTAACTGGAACCTCCAGGATAAATTTGAACAGTAGTTGTTTGAGGAGGTGTCTTTGTCTTGTTTCTTATTTTAGAGGAAATACTTTCAGTATTTCCCCAGAATGATGTTTGCTATAGTCATTGGTACAGATACGCTTTATCAGGTATAGGAAGATCCCTTCTATTTTTAAGTTGCTAACAGATTATTATTTAAAATTATGAATGAGTGCTAAATATTATTTAATGGGTTTTCCGTATTGAGAAGATGGTCATGTTCCCCCCCCCTATTTTCTCTGTTAATATGGTGACTTATATTTATTTACTCCAAACCAACCTTGCATTCCTGGGATAAATGCATTTTGGTAAACACTTATTACCTTCTTATACATTGCTGAATTTAGTTTGATAATATTTTGCTTACAATTTTTATGTCTATAACCATGTAACATCCCTTCCTTCTACATAGTTCTGGCCAGGTTTTGTTACCAAAATAATTCAGGTAGTGTTATTAATGTTGTTTCCTAGAAGAGTTCAGATAATATTGGAATGCTATTGTCCTTGAATGATTGGTAAGACTAGCTTGTCAAGTACTGCAGGCCTGGTGTTTTCTTTGTGGGAATAATTTTATATACTCATTTATTTTCTTTAATGGTTGGAGGACTTTTTGAATTCTTTGTTTTTAAAGTCACTTTTAGTAACTTGTATTTTTCTAAGAATCCAGTTTTCAAATGTGTTGATATGAATTTCTCCATGTTATCATATTATCTTTCTTCTCTCCTCAGCTTCTATAATTATTTCCCACATTTTAATTTCAAAATGTTTATTTTTGCTACCCTGTTTTGTTTCTTCCTTGATATTGTTAGAGACTTATCTATTTGTCTTTTCAAAGAAATAACAGTTTCATTTATGCTATATATTGGTTTTATCATATTTATAATATATAGAGTACATATTTCATTGACTATTACTCAAATATTGATTTCCTTCCTTTTGCTTTCTTGAGGACTGGTCTGACTTTCTTCCTCCAATTTCTTAAATGTTTAATTGAGCCATCTTTATTTTTTATGAAAACCTTTAAGTCAATTTTCTTCTAAATATCACTTTAGCTCATCCTTCAAATTTTGATATATACTTTTTTCTTTCATTTCTAAGTATTAGGTTCCAAATCTAATATTCATTATGATTTTTTTCTTTTATCTAAAAGTTGTCTAGGTTTGTGTTTTAAGTTTCAAAATATGGGTTTTTCCCCCCTTAGCCATATATTTTAGATTGATTTATAACTTAATTGCATTATAATTAGAGGTGGTCTGATATGATATCAAATCTTTGAAATTTGTTGAAATAATCATGTAGTCAGTTTGTATATGCTCCAAGTGTACTTGAAAGTAATGTATATTCTCTAATCATGTTGAAATTTTCTATGTATGTTTAAATTATATCGAGTGTTAATTGTACTGTTCAAATATTTTATATCTTTACTGATATTTTTGGCTTGATCTACCAGTTACTGAGAATGATGTACTATCCAACTGTGAGAGTGGGTTTACCAATTTGTCCTTGTAGATCTATTTGTGTTTGAAAAACACCTTTTAGCCAGGCTAATATGTGATTACACAATTAGTCATGTTATATCTTCCTGGTTGAATTTACTTTTCTCCATTATGAAATGAATATTTCACCTCTAATTATGCTTTTCTTTACAATTAAAAAATATTATTTAAAAATAACATTTTACTTTCAGTTTTTGCCCTGTAGTATTTTTTCACCCTTTGACATTTTTCTTATAAATATTGTATGACTGGATTTTGTCCTTTTATTCACTCTGACAACCCTTGACATTTTAATTGAGGACTTCAGTCCATTTTTATTGAGTCAATACTGATATATTTTGACTTATTTGTACCTTCTTATTATATGCTTTGTGTTTGTCACTTTAACAGTTTCATTTTTCTCCTCCTTTCTTAACTACTTTTGAATTTAGCTCTTTTTCTTTTTCATTTCATTTTTTCTCTCTCTCTGGAAGTTACATATTTCATGTCTATATTTTTGTTGATTACTCTTGTTATTTTATCATGTGTACTTTAAACTGTTTAAAGTTAATCACTTTACATTTATTTTATAATTTAACTTTCAAAGGGATCATAAACACTAGCCATATTCACTATGTACTGCTTTCAGCATCAATATCTGAAAACCATAGATTACATAGCACTCTTCTTACAAGCCTTCCATCTTTTGCAGTTTCACAAGAAAATTTGTATTTAAAAAAGTTATCACTTCATTTTGTACATCAAGAAATTGAGTACAGAAACATAGAACTTGTCCACAAAAAGAACTCATCTAACCAGGAAGGGAAAACAGGCCTCCTGATTATTTTTCCATTTATGAAATCTATGAAGAATTGTCTGGGGAAACTATTATTCCACATTTTAAAAAATTGTGGTATACATTGCCACCTAGTACCCTAGAGAAGTCACACTAATTCATATGTAGCTGCAATTAAAATTAGTGATCAATTTAATGTTGAGTTCCTTCCAGTTCTCAGAGGACAGAGACCATGTCTATTCTTCATACTTGTATTTATAGAAATTTCAAACTAGTCGAGAGACTAGTTAATAAACTTTGTGGGAATTTTTAAATCACAAATGACTATCAGCAGCTTTGATAGGAAACATGATAAAACAGAGTAGTACAAGATGAAATAAGGTTGAGTGTTATGTTCTACCTTAAAGATCATGGAGAGTCTCATACCTAATGTTTAAGGAACTCGAGGTATTTTTACCACCCAGAATGTCTGAATGTCAACCACTAGTGATCCATTTCATTGGATTTAGCATTGTCTTCTCCTGCTGATCTTCCTTTTGAGAAGAGAAGCACATAAAGGCACTTCACTGTGAATGAATTAATCTGGTTACTTTTTCTTCATTGGGAAAGGAAGGGATCTTGATGTCCAGACATGGAAGTGGGATGGGATGGGTGCAACACAGAGAGACTGAAAGGGTGTAGAGACAGATTTCACCTCCTTCACAATTTTTCTGCAGCTTGGCTCTGAACATTGTTATGACTCAACCTCTCTGTGCCTGGCAAGGCTCAAAAGAATAGTCTCTATTTTGTACCAAATCAGAACAGGGAGTCCCTGGCTGAATGTCAGATCCAGGTATTTCGGAGATTCTGAATAAAGTTCATTAGGTCTTTTAATAAACACCGGCTTTTTAAAGAGCCCAGACACCCCTTAGTGTAAACTATGCACATTGTTACAAAACTATCAACAGACATATACTCCCAAACAATCACAAGAACCTGGGTCACAGTTCCTTGCCCAATCCTCAATGTCCTCTTTCACCATCCTCTTCTCATCCTGTTTTCTTTTCACTTCCATGCTGGTCCTCAGTGGTTACAGGGAATCCCTCATCTCTATTTTGCCTATCTCCTCTCATCAGCATTTGCTCTCTCCTATCCTGGTAAAAGGCAATCTCTTCTTCTGCATCCCCTCAATATTACGGTACTTTTAGTAATAAAGAATTTTGCCTTTAATGGAGGAAAGTCCATCAGCACAGCTGTTTTTCTTTTCTCTAATAACACCTATCATTTGAGTCTCCCTATATCTCAGGTATCTGTGTCATTCCATTTCATTCTTATACCTAGACATCCCGTCTACAGGTGGATGGTTGATACTGAGTCAGTTCCCAGGAAACAGCTATCTGGCTCCAAAGCAGACCTTTTGCCCACTGCACTAGCCTGCCTCTTTGGCTTATTATCTTTCTACACATTCCTGGGTGGCATCTGTGTGAGAGACAGGTTTCCTCCCTTGGTGGCAAACAATGTTTCATTCTCATGACTTAGAGGACTCAGATCTTGCTCTTGGGATAAACATTCACAACATTATCAGCCCAGGAAACTGAAATAGGCCCTCTTGCTATTGTTTTTCTGAACCATCATTTCAAATTATTTTTACTAGAGCTGGTAGCAGAATAAAAGTAATAATTATGTCTGTGGATTGGAGGCTGAGACCTAAAAGTCTTTAATCATTTTTTTTTTGCTCACTAACTTGTGAGCTGCTCCCTAATGTATCAATCTAACTGAAAATGTTTTTTTCAGAATCTTCTTTTAATTAACAAATTCACTCAGTAAAGACACTAAACTATTCATCTCCAACATGGGGATCAATAGATGAATTTGAAATTTCCTTCCAATATGTAATTTAAAACAGGAACTTTAGCCTAGAAATCTGAATAGCCAGGACCCAATATCTGACCCTTATTAACCTGTAGTTTCGGCACATCCACTCAATCTCGCTGAGTCTGTTTCCTCATCAGTAAAAAATGAATGATGTTTTTCCTGCTTAATTCACAGGGATGACATGGTAGGGACCCCATTATTAGGAAGTGCTTCGTAAATCCCAAATAACTCTACAAGCATAAGCCATTAGGCAAGATGAAGTGAAACTCTGAAAATGTCAAGAGTAGGAAGGAGACCTTCCATCGGGCTCCAAGTAAGGAGCCCATCAAGGATTCAATGATGGGGAAAGTTAAGCCTTTCACAATTGGTTTCCACTTAATAGCCTTAAAGTTACAGATCCAAACCGGGTATCAAGCCAGATCTATGATTTTCAACCCTGTGACTTCCAGGAAATCAGTCTCAGTTAGCATCTAAACTCAGCACCCCACCCTAAAGGGGGAGTGGTCTGAGGATTATGTGACCCCTTGACACCAGAGGAAACAGGGACCTGGATAATGCCGGCTGGGTAAGCAGACTAAAAGGTATAAAGATTGATTGCATGCCATCGAGATACTGCGGTAAAAAGAGAGACAGGAGAAAAGGCAGAATGTAGATTTTGTGTGAAGTTATTATGAACACCTCGACTCATCAAAGTCAAAGCCAAGTTAGAAGAGAAATTGTCTCCCAGGTAGACCAGGCATTGCCAGCACAGTGGCTTTCCACAGATAAGGTGCGGATGGAAGGTGCCAGCGCCCAGAAAGAAGACTGAAGGAAGGGGTGTAGATGTTAACGGCAGGCCTGACGCCCTGTATTGAACCCCTTCTGCCAGCTCCAGCTCCTTTGCCCCCAACCCCCATTCCCGGCTGCACAGTGAAGCTTGCAAGACTGAAAGGGTTTTACTTCCGCCTGGCTGCAGGAACCACAAGTTCCAGACTAGGTCGGAATTGGAATAATCACAGTCAAAATACACCCAGATGCTCTCACACACCCAGACGCGCGCGCATCCCCAGGCCATGGGGCGCACGTGAGCCCACGCCCCGCGCACCCAGCCCAGCCGCTCGCCAGAGCATCCTCAGCAGCCACAGAAGCAGCCTCCTCCTCTGCCACCTCCTCCTCCTCCTACCAACGCCGCCGCCGCCGCCGCCGCTGCGGTGTCTCCTATCCCCTCTCGTCCTCCTTCCTCCCCCAGTTCCTGCTCCTCCTCCCATCCCCAGCGCCTCCTGCCCGGCGGCGAAGGGCAGATCCCTCAGCAGCGTCTCCCCTTCACTCGGGCCACGAAGAGGCTGGAACAGGTCTGTGCTGGGGGCGCTTTGTTGCGGGCGGCTGGGGCGCCCGTGGCTCCAAGAGCCGCTGGGAGGGCATGGGGCGGACCAGAGGGTAGATTATTTCTCAATTCTTGCTCTTTTTCTATGAATAGCTGGGGAGCAATGGGGTGGGAAGGCAGTTCGGTCCCTTTGCGAGTTCGCCGTCCCTCTGGCTTCATGGCGAGAGAGCACTTAAGCTGCCCGGACTCCTGCCCCCGCCCACCCCTGAAGCTCTCTTTCTTTGCGCCCCCACTCCCCGGCATCCACTTCCCAGAGCTGAGCTTTCTCTTGTTCTGGGAGCTCAAGGATGGGGGTGGGGAGAGATGGATGGAGTCGATCCAGCGGGGCACCTGGGTGCATGAGGCTTTGTTACATATAACAAAACCAGTCCTCACCAGCTCCCAGTTCCAGGCTAGGCTGCAGTCTGCCAGCGGTGTGGGGTGTGGGCTGGAGGACTAGGGAAGTGAGAGAATGTGAGGGGGCACTCCCCGTGTGTGACTGGGCTCCCAGGAATGCAGTGGTGTGTGCCGGAGAGACGGTGTGGATTTTGGATTTTGTGTGGAATTCAATGAGTGTGACTTGGAGAGTGGTTGTGTGTGTGTGTGTGTGTGAGAGAGAGTGGTGTGTGTGTGTGTGTGTGTGTGTGTGTGTGTGTGTGGTACGCGCTCTTGTGTGTGTGTCTGCGCCATGGGGCTGGGCTACTCCTGGCATTACATGTCCTTGGGTATCATCCCATGCCAAACCCGATTGCAGTAGCAAGCAGGCAGATCAGGTCCAACCTGTTCTGCCCACATTGGAAGGGTAATGATGGTTTTAAAGTGATGGAAATACCCCCAGCAGGGGCTGTTGCTTAGGACTTTGTGGATGTGGAATTTCTAGCCAGGTTGATCAAGTCCGACTGGACATGGTTATTGTTCCCCCAAAGATGCCCAACTTTCTTAGCAGGCTTCCGTCTCTCAGCCAATGAGGACCCAAAGCTCTTACAGTGATCCCTGCAGTGCCTCCCCCCACCCCTTTAATTAGTGGATTCTCACGTCTTTACTGCAGTGTTGTTAGTTTTGAACTAGGATGTGGCTGTATGTTTGGAGAAAAAGGGAACATACTAGATGCACTGATGTATTCATTAATTTGGTTTCGATGTTTTTTTTTTTCCCTTGAACCATAAGGTGTAAAGTGATCTGGTCATTTTTTTTTAATGCAAGAAAGATGAGATCAATAAAAATGAACAAAAGTGCTGAACTTGCTCTTCAAAATTTTTATTGTGGTTTTAATAAAGCAGATTTTCAGGGTCCAAATATGCACAATTAAGGATAGCGATCATTCAAACAACCGACATTTATTAAATGTCTGCTATATGCCAGTAGTAATGTTAGCTATTGGAAGTATAGAAATGAATAAAGCATCATCTCAGCTCTAAGGGAGTGCACAATCTGGTAGGCAAGATAGAGTGTGTAAACAGATAATTATGGTGGAGTAAGACAAGGGATGAGCACCGTAACTGCCAGGGCACAGAGGAGGGGTGTTGGCTGGGGGTGGGGTAGGGGTGAGATCAAGAAAAGCCTCACCAGGGAAGTGACATTTGAATGAGTCTTGAAGAATTAATTCACCAGGCGTTTAAGTTGAAGGAACAGCATCTAGAAAGACAGAGGGGTCATGGTTAACTAAGACTGCAGGGAGTCCTCGGAAGTGTTACTGTCACATTCTCAACAAACTCACAATGAGTCTCCCTGGACTTGGATGGTGATTTAATGGTGAACCTAAAAGAGGACAGTAGTGCAGATTGATGAGGATCAGAATGCACCCCCATCTTAAGAAATATTTAGCTCATTTATTAACATAAGTGTGTTTACCTTAAAGCAAATCTGATGTGCGTGTGTGTGTGTATGTGTGTGTGTGTGTGTGTATGTATGTATTTAAAAGGCAAATGAAGTAATGGACAATATTCACATTGCAGAATTTCTTGCTTTCCAAAAGGATTCCTAATGAGATCATCTTAAAGAACAGTGCCCATCTGACCTTTACAGTCACTATTTTTACCACAAACCCATTCACACAGAATTTTCCACATAGCCAATGGATAGCTAAATAGAGGTATATCTGCATGACATTTATTTTTATACAAAATGCTACCAATTTCAATGCAGGCTTTTCCCGTCATGGTATGGATGTTTGGTAAATACTAAAAGAAAACACGAAAATGATATTAATAAATATTAAATCCACTGCCTATGATCTTTTATAATTTGGATTGTATATAAAATACAAATTAACCAGGACAGGGTCTTCAGGGAGTTTCATATTTTAGCCACTTGAGTAGTGTCACTGGTAATTAATAATAGCACAAGATTTCTGTGCTGTATGTTAGTATTGAAATAGATATGTGACGGCTATTTTAATACTAAGGCAGACAGGGCACATTCAGAGTCTCCTGTTTTGTTGTTTTGGTGCTGATTGCATGGGCTGATGAACAGTACTGGAAATGACCCTAGAAGATTGATGATTTCTACCAGAAGTGCTTGGCGGACACAAAATTATGCTAGTTAAGAGCACTGGCTCTGAGGGATTGGACCAGCATCTTGAGTATCTCCTCCCTTAAATGAAGACCAATGATAGCTTTGGGTTCTATTAGAAAGGAGTGTCAGCAGAAGTGGGTGAACTTGAACTGACTTCTTAGCCTGGCTAATGCCCTGCTGCAGAGGAAATGATGGTCTGGAGACCTTTGGGTGCGTAAAGGTCCTCTGTTCCCTGACTGCCAATACTAGATGGTATCATGCAATGTTCCCAAGAAACATCCCTGACAACTTGGGTGGTGATGGAATTGATCTGTCTGCTGGTCTGATACTTAGATCGGTTTAGTGGCTAGACAGACTAGTGCTTCTCAATGTGGGCTTCAAAGAAGACTAGTTCCGCAGGAAGTTAATAGGTGTTCAACACACACAAACACACACACACACACACACACACGCACACGTGGGGTTTGTGGGCAAATTTAATTTGGAAATTCTTACTTAAACATAACAGGTTTGTTTACTGCAGGGCTTCTGAAAGCCTTTATAAGGCTAAGTATATTGTGAAGTTCCAAAAGAATAGACTCCACAGCATTTCCCAGATGCACTTGCCCATAGAAACTGGTTTTCCAACAAATATTTACCTGGACTGGTGTTGAGAATTCTTTGGGCAATGCTGGGCAGGAACATTTCCCACTGAGTTCAGAGCCCGGGTATCTTGCTGGAAACTTGGATGGCTCCCTTCCCCCTCTAGGCTTTCCTTCCCCCATGTGTAAAAGGAGGGTGATAATAATCATTGCTCTCACTGACTGTGATGGTGTGATGACAACTAAGATAATATCTCTGCAAGTATTTTGAGCTCTTTAAAAGAAAGGCTCTATATAAACTCAAGGTTATTGTGAAAGGGAAGTGAAGAATTAAGGCAATTATTCTGATACTTCAGGCCCAAATCCTGTTTTTCTGCTGCATTATTTGGGCAGACTGCCTCAGTTCTCTGCTCTGCTTTGACTGCAAAGACCAATCCTCATTCAGCCTTGGGGTGACTCAGTGCTCTGGGCTTATTTCCTTTCACATCCTGAAAATTCAGTGCGGCCTTTAATTTCCTGGTCCAGAGGTATCATCAGTACAGCCTCAAGGAAATCCCATCAATCTGAACACATCCTGCTGAGCAGAGAACCCTGGAGGTGGGAATTAAGTTGAGTTGGAAAGTTGCTTTTATCCTTCAGACTCATCCTCTTACAGAAGCAGCTTTAAAGGGTCATATTGGAGGCTAGCTGCTGCACGACCCCTCCCCAGTGCCCCCAACACCCAACCTGACTGGAGCCTTGTTTGCAGGAGCGTTTTCTTGGACACCGCTTCTGTAGTCCATTTTGTCATTAGGACGGTGTGACCACCTTAAGGAATTTTAAAGGTGAAAGAGAAAGCACTCATGTGACTATTGGCCTTTTCAGACTCCTTTGCCTCTTCATTAATTCCACAAGTTGCTTTCAAGAAGAATGCTATTCTTAAGGATTAATGGCTATTATCACTGCAAATTGGGTTTAGGGTAGAGACTGGTGTGGAGACATTTGATTTACTGGTTCTCCAGTGCTGTGCGCAGGGACCAGCCATTCTCTGCATGAAAACAGCAAGCTTCAGTCTCTGTCGGAAGAATTTAGGTTAGCCAGAAGAGAAAACTGGGACTTTAAGACTTGTGTAGTACTGGAAAGTGGGAGTGAAGTCAGTTTCTGTTCTGGAGAGCCTAGTGAAATGCTTGTCCCGTCAGGGAGAACTGCAAGTGCCTTTTTAGAGTTCATCTGGTGCAATGCTGCTGGCTGGATGAGGAAAATGAGGACCAGAAAAGTAACACGAGTTTCCTAAAAAAAACATAGCTACCACCTAACATTCTAAAGGCTAAAACATAGATCCTCTGCCGCTAATATTCTTTCTGCTAAACCTAGGTTCCTTCTTGTGTAGTTCGCAGGCATGTGCGTTGGCTCGTTCAGTGGGACTGGGAGTTCATGTCCAGGCCCAAGTTGCTTGGACTCTCTGTGGCAGCTTTAGCAGAGGGACAGGTTCCCAGTGGTGCCCTAAAAGGCCATGCTGCCCTCTTTCTCCCTTCCTCTTGAATGTCCGATTATCTGGTTCACCAGACCGAGCAGCCAGCTGGAAACCTGAAGACTAGTTGTGCTGTGTCCTCAGTGGGTGACACCAACATGTCAGTCCCTATACCTTGGTGTAGAAGTAGCAGAGTTCTGCCTTAATTTTCTCGTGAACCTCCTTGAGAGTCTGATGAAACCCACCCAAATAAGGGCCCACACCATCCACTAACATGTGCATATAATTTCAGCGCCATCTAGGCCCATGGCTCCTGCTCTGCTGGCTGCTGGCACTAGACATAGCCCAGGGTCACTTGGAAACTCGCTCCCTAAGCACTAAAGATTCCCAGAACTGGAACTGTCAACCTTTCTCTGGAGAGAATTAAAAATACTGGGATGACCCTTGTGCCAAATAGAGTGGGGTAGGAGGAGTTAGAGTTGAATTTCTTTAGGATAGAAGATGGGGATTGAATGATGGCTTTGAAGCAAAAACAGAAAAAGAACTGAAGTGAGCTGTTCTCCCTACCTTATAAAAGAGATGGGGGAAAGAAGGCATGGAAGGGTGGTGGGCAATTTGGAATAATGGGAAAAGATGGGCATTATAGAAAATGTGTCAATCATGCCATAACTGCATTAAATGAAATACTTCAGAAAGAAAGTTTCAGTCTTTCTACTTCTTTGCAGTGTTTCTTACCCTAGTTCAACTTCTAAATAGCAAAAGCTCATGGCTTTGGGTATAAGAGATTCGATGCTAGAATACCATGTCCTTGAAGAGAACATCTTTGTAGGCTGGGAGTGGGAACTGGACATTGCTGAGGAGTGGCACGCTCACTTCACTTCTTGTTTTATTTAAAAAAAAAAAAGCATTTTTATTCTCAAAATAATACATGCTTGTAAAATAGAAATGTAGAAGTATACTGTTCCTGGCCCCTCCAACTCTGATCCCACACAGTGTTCACAGTTTCATATGTATAATTTTGTGTATGTTTTTATGAATATATATTTATTCATTGCACACAATAATATAAGATATGGCCACTGATATTCATTTTGTTGTACAATATACATCTCTTTTAAGATTATGTCTGGAGGACTTTTTCCTGTCAGTATGCATCTAGCTATTTCATTCTTTTTAATAGTTGCATAGTACTCTGTTATGTGCTTATGATGGAATTTCTTTAATCCAGCCTTTACAGATAAATTGTTACTTTTCTAATTAAAAAATATTCAATATTGGTGCAGCATACCTCTTTTTACATGCATCTCTGCATACAATTGTAGGCATGTTTTGTCATGTAATTTACAATGCTGAAATCACTGTTTCAAAGAGTTTGGTTTGCACATCTTTGATTTTAAATGGACCTTACTAAATTGCCCTCCAGGAAAACTATAGAGACTTGTATTCCTACCAATAATGGCCATTTCTTCATGTTCTTCCTCACCAATTGTAGATATCATTGACCTTTTAAATATTTGATAATGTGATAGGTGAAAAAAAATCTATTTTCTTTATCTTGAGTACGAGGGAGGTCAAACTGAAACAATGCTATGGCTGTTCTATAGAGGGTCAATGGATAGTGCCAAGGTAAAGGACACTTCACTATGGGTTCTTACTCCCCATACACAATTGCAAGACCATTCAGGCTCAGGGAACAACAATGGGGATTATTTAACAAAGCGGAAACGTCCACAAACAGGTAGTGTCCACAGTGTCCTGAAGTCTCAAACGAAAGCCGCTTGTGCAAGATGGTGCTGTCCTATCAATGAGATCTGGAGCTCATGGCACACTGGCAAGCAATGGGCCAGGATCAAACTCACGGTAGCAGCTGGAGGTGCTCATATATGAGGCTGCTGAGATGACAGCAGAGCAGCTCACAGCAACAATCTGAAGGCTGGGCTGGATTGCATCAGACACTGGACCAGTTAGTAACAGAGGAAGCAGCACTGAGCAGTGCTGGACGATGAGAAGCAGTGGACAGTTCTCAGATGTGACCCAGACACAGAGTGCCAGTCACCTTTCAACAGTGCTGGACTGCGCTTGCCAGTAGTGTCAGACATCACCAGTTACCAGAGGAGATGTTGGCGACACCAGTGTTAACATCTCTCAGTGAGTTGTAGGCCTACACCAACAACAAACAGCTCTTTGAGATACCAGGCCGAGACTGCTGGTCCCCCTTTGGAGGTCAGCTACTGGATGCTTCTTTCTTCTGAAGTTAGCTGATGATCCTTCTTTTTTCTCCTTTTTTGTTTTTTTTTGGAGGCCAGGAACAGTCCCTTCACTAGCCCCTGCCCTGCCTTATATCCCCTTTCAGGGTCCCCTGCCCTATAAGCCGGATTGGACCATTTTCAGTTCTGTGTGATTGATGGTACAATTTAGCACCAATCAGCTCGTTCTTACTTTCAATCTGAATAATTAACTAATGAGCTGGGCTTGAACCTGGTTCATCCATTTAGCTCACACCTGATTGGTCCATTCTACAATCCAGGTGCAAATACAAAAGGGAAAATTTGGTGTGAGCACAGGCTCAACCTCTCCTTACCTCAGGGCAGGCTCATGGGCTAGCAGGCTCTGAGGAGCTGCAGCCAGAGCTGGTCTTGATGGGGTCAGCGGCAGTCTGCATCCAGTACCCCTTCAGCAGGGCCAGGTGTAACAACGTAAAAGGAGATGAGGCTTCTAGGGCACTGGGACACAGGTCCCAGTTGCAGCAGGGTGGGCTCTGCTGGGAGCCTGTCATGTTGGCCTGGGACTCTACCGGCCTCTATACTGCTTGAAGCTCCAGGGAGCCACAGCGCTGGAGATGGCCCAGTGGGCCACATGCTCCTCCCTGTAGCACTGAACCAGGGGCCATGGGGCTTGCTGTTGCCTCCTCTGTGGGAGCTTGCTCTGGTACAGGGCAACCTTGCCGCTGCAGCCCCAATGGGGCTTCATGCCCTGGGGTGGTGTGGTGGGGGAACCCTGCTGCCTGCCGTCACTGCTGGCCTCTGCCCAGTGAAGCTGTGGGTCGTGGGTGGTAAAATGCCTGCTACTCATTGCCACCTGCTGTGGGTTGTGCTGCCTGCAAGCAGCACACTTCTGGGGCTGGGTGCCTGAACCCCGAGTTGGGGGGGGGTGTGCTCTGCGCTCAAACCTGGCTGGTGCCAAGGAAGGAGCTGCCCACAGGCAGCATGCACTGGTGGTAGCGGTGGGCGGATGGGGAACCCCTGCCACTGCTGCCGCTTTAAGAGTGTTTCGCGGGTACTGGAGCAGCAATGGTGAAGCTGACACTGCTGCTGCCTGCCGCTTTCCGCAGCCCCTCCTGCACCCGGTGCTCCTTCAGTAGTACTCGTTGGGGGATGGGGAGGGCTGGCAGCACCAACAAAGCCTGTGCATACTGCTGCTTAGGCGGCAGGAAAGAGCGGGTTTTGCCCCTTGGCTTGGGCCGCTCTGGGATCCAGTTTCAGAACATCTTTTCATATGTTTACTGGCCATCTGTAATTCTTCTGTGTTGCCACTTTCTAACCATTGCCTGTTTTTCTATTGAGTGGTTCTTTCTGGCTTTGATAATTGAGATCTCTTTATATTTCAGAGAGTAACTATTTAAAGTGTTACCCATGCTGCAAATATATTAGTTTATTGGTTATCTTTGAGCTTTGATTTTAGTGTCTTTCGTTGTACAGGATGTTTAAAATTTTAAAGAATTGTAATTGTCATTCTATTCCTTTATGAGCTCTTAAACAATGCCACAGTGAATATCCTTGGACTACATTATATGCATTTGGCTCATTATTTCCTTAAGATAAATTTCTAGGACTGAATTTGTTCAGTTAAATTTTTTTTCTAGATATTGCCAAATTGCTCTCTAAAGTGTTTTACCAATTTACACTCCAACCGCAGTGTATAAAAGTACACTTTGCTCCTTTTCTTGATGTCTTCTGATAATTCCGGTTTTGCTTCTTAAATCAAGAGCTAGGCAGGAATTCATATTTGGCACCACGAAAGGCTTGGAGCAGAAATCCCTAACTGCACATGAAACACATGTAATGCATGCTTCACCTTCAATTATTCAAGCAAACATGCTTTTTAATTCATTTCCAACTAGAGCTGTGTCGAAAGCATTTTCCAATATCAAGTCCCTCTAAATTCACTGTGAAATAAATGACCATTGAGGGTCATTTCTGCTGGCAGTAGCCACAGCAGCAACAGAAAAAGGCAAACTAACTTTAGGGCTCTACCTTGTAAAGCACTTGGAAAAAAGCTACTGCTGCAACTTCACTGACCTCTAAGGTCAGCTAGATTGGATCCAGAATTTTCCAAAGGCTGAGTGTAGGACTCAGCTTCTATCTTGCTTGGTTCTTGCAAAGAGGACAAATTTGAGGCCCTCCCATGAGAAGTTATTCTAACAGAAATAAACAGTGATGTCACCCTCTGCAAAGGGAACAGAGGCAAACAGGTACAGGCAGAGTATCTCCCCTCACTCTGCATGGGTTTGCTTCATTTTCTTTTATCTTTTTTTCTGCCAGAACCCAGAAATGGTGACAGTGATCTTGGTGGTTGCTTTAAGTCAAGGGTCTATGGATTAGCAGAAGATAGAAATTAGAGTGGTCGTTTTTTGTGACTTCAGAACTGCCTTTTGTTTAAAGAGCAACAGTTGCAACCTTACAATCCCTCAGGAGTGGCATGGGGGGAGGAGTGTGAAAGAGTGGTGACAGTCCCCCATTTTGTGAATGAAGAAGACACATATGACAAGAAGTGCTCTGAGAGTTGGCCATTGCGGGGAAAAGTCTTTTGATACTCCCTCCCCCCACACTTGCTAGGTAAAAAATTGGCACCTTCTCTCCCTCTGGGGATGAACGTAATTCAGCTCAGATTTAAATTCAGTTTCCTAATTCAATAGATTTCAGAAAGCCCTTTGTATTTACACATTGTTCACTTTGTCTAGTGTGGTACTTACTAAGCCTGCCCCTAGCATGTTTATGAGTTGTCAGAAGATGGGTGGGTTATTGTCCCCAAAGGAAAAATTTGATTTATTTGAACTATTGACAATTATTTGTGGCTTTCCACTTACCTCAAAATCTTGGTATTTGGCAAATGGCTTTTGAGGCTATCTAATTTTTATTTTTGCTTTTAAAAGTTTGCACTAGAGTTAAGAGAATTTACAAGGGAGATGATGAGCAGATAATAAAATTATTAATCTTTGTGGTCTTGAAAAAAAATGACTTTGATTATTAAGCTAATGAATGTTCTAACTTAAAGCTAGGTTGTCTCCTCCTCAATGCTGAATAATTTAAAACCGAAGCAGTATAGCCACAGATATGGTCTGAACGCATAAATCATGTGACATTTCTCCTTATGGATGGTCATGAGAGCAAAGGCTATATATATTTTTTCATTTGAAACTATGCTCGGTTCTTTCAGTAGAACTGGCGATTGGCACGGTTTGTTTTTTAATGAGTTATTCCACAAAGGTAGTTTAGCTTTTTAACTTTGACTAGAACCAGAAAGCGACATCTGTTTTCATACTTAAACAAGAAGGAAAATCTTACTAAGAGCCAAGAGAATGGGTAAATGGAGTTTACAGTGTATTGGGAGGCAGAAGAGACCCGGGTTCCAGCTATGGTTTTGTAACTAATTAACTGGGTGACCTTGGACAAGTGCTTAAGCGTCTCTGAGCCTCAGAGTCTTTGCAGATCAAATGAGGACATAGTTAGGAATATAGGGTGTGCTCTGTGGTGCTCTCTCTTGTCTCCAAAGGCAAAGCTTGCTTTTGTGACAGAATCACTTAGGGACATTTGGAAAATATATTGGTGGTATCCGCTTAACCAACTGAATCTGAAACTCCAAGAGTGGGCCCGGGAAATCTTTTAGTCAGCATCTTAGGTGTTTCAGAGGAGGCTGTGATTCCCCTCCCGTGGTAACTTTCAGGAGGCCGGATCCCTTGAGCTTTCTGACCTGAGGGAATGAAGCCATTTTCCAAAGTGGGAAAATCCAGGTCTCCCAGAAGCTCTGCCGTAGAAACCTGTTCTATCAGACTGGATTGGGGGAGGCTAGTTTTTTTTATTTAGTTCCCTGTGGTCAGTTTCTGCAGAGGTGAGTGGAGAGCAGAAAGTTCTTTGTAATAAGAGTAAGTTTGGATTAACAAACTGAACAGTTATTCCACCATGAACATATATCAGTCCCTTTGGCACAAAACCCTCAGCAAAAGCATTTCTGATAAAGGACAAGTGGTTTCCAAAACTCAGACCCTTTCTGACCAAGATCTCCTTTGAATCCCATTTGAAGTTTCCATCCTTCTTTTGTGGGTTTTAAACTTTTCTTTCTCGTCCCTTCATTAAACTCAGTGTTGCAGTGAGTTCTCTTGCTTTATAGGACTCCAACACCCTTATTTTTTATTCCCTTACTTCTCTGCACCCCAGCATACTCTAAACTCCTTCTTCTGTGCCATGACCCCCCCCCTTTATCACATCACCTATTTTATTTTCTTCAGCTTAAGACATTCTCAATAACACCCTGCCCTCTAAATGCCAGAAGAAAAGGAGTCAATCAACATACACCCTCTTGCTCCAATTATTTTCTTGTATCCCAGCCTTCAGCCCCTCGCTTCATTACAGGGGATACTGGAGCTAGAAAAAAATGCTCCCCCGAGGCCAACTTGATAGAGACAGCAAGCCTTCCCTTTTATATAGAGCTATGTGTATTGAGCTTCGTACCAAGCACTGTGCTGCTCCCTCCCCATGTGTTATCTTATTAATCCCCTTCACAACTCTATCAGGTAGGCACTGTTAGTTTTCCCATCTTACAAATATGGAAACTGAGAATCAGCGTGAATAGCTGGTAAGCATCAGAAAGGGTCTGTTTCTTTAGTCCTGGGGCCTGAGTGGTTAAATAGAATATTCTGCTATTAAGGATTCCCCATGCTAATAAGGCTGTAGGCGAATGCATGAAGCAACAGATTTTCTTGGGTGTGAAGAGGCTGAGGCTTGAAGAGTCGGAGTTAAAGAGGAGCAAAGAAAGAGGAATTCATTTTAATGACAGAGTAGTGTTGTCAAGGTTATTATGTATTATTGTAGGGGTGGTACTAAGATACTGGTCTTGATTCTTGAGAATTAATAACTGAGTGAACCTATTGGCATTGAGAATTAAATTCCCGAGACTCCTGTGACTATTGCTAGATTCATAGATCCTGGGGATGTGAAATACACTTGTTATTTTCCTTCTCCCACTTCCATTAGGGAGCTGATGTCAAGGGCATATATGACCTCAGGGAGGTCAGAAGTGACTTTCTGATTGCTCGCAACTAATGGGGGACTTTAGGGGGCCCAGCTGAGAGAGGACCCAGAATAGGGTCTTCTTGGTTTGGATTCTTGGCTTTCTAGCTCACCCGAGGCGTTCTCGTCTGATTCTCATTATCAAATTTGCAGCAAGGGCTCTTTGGCATGCACCGATGTAGATTCATGGAACTAGGATAGCTATGACTCAAACTCATGAGCACAACAAATCCATGCACAGATATTTCCAGAAAATACCCATGGGATCGAGGCTATCCTCAAACAATAACCTAATACTCTTCCCCATTTGAAGGAACTCAACTTTTCACTTTGACTGTAGAGCATGGATCAGTTTAACATTGCTGCAAACCACCGCCATTTCTTGGCTCTTTCTGGAAAGTTCTTCCATTGGCTATAATTTCTCTAAAAAGCTCGTGAGTTGGAGCTCTTCGATGAGGACTTCCACCCATTTTATTCCATGTCTGTCTTCTGTATTCTCATTTCCAGTTGTGAGAGTCAACAGGTATCAAAAAGCCAGGGTCTAAGATCTCAGTTACTTGCTCCATGTCTAATTTGGGACAACTCCCTGTGTCCCTCTAGGCCTCAGTTTTCCCATCCAAATGATCCCAATGTATCATTTTCTATTGGGATGTTAGAGCAATCAGATCATTGAAAGCTAAATGTCTCAAGATCTACGGTTGTGGTTGTTTTCAAGTTTTTGTTGTTGTTCTGGCTTAACAGCTGTTTTAGAGAGAGAAGTTAGTGTGAAGTTAAAGGAATGGGAACTGGAACCATTTGCTTAGGTTCAAATCCTTGTTCTTTCTCCTGCTAGTTATGTGAACTTGGAAAGTCTCTGAACCATCTAACTGACTTAGCTCTGTAAAACGGAAAGAGTTATAATAGTACCTACTTCACAGAGTGTAGTAAAGAATCCAAGAGATAATATGTCAAGTGTCAGCGTCATAGTTAGTATTCAATAAATGGCAGCTCTTTTCCTTTATTATTAAGCGTGCATGAAGATGCGGATCGAGGCCCAGGCATGGATAAATAACCTAGCCTATCGAAACTTCCGTTTGTTCGCCTATGTAATGGGGATAATAATAGCAGTACCCCTTAGGGGCTTGGGGGAAATAAACAAGATAATTCCTGCAAAGTTCTCAGCCTGCGGCCTGGTACGTAGAAATGCTCAAAGGTATTGTTTCTCTCCATCAGCAACGCAGTAGACCCCTTGGTTCCTGGTTTCTCAGTGTCTGGACAGCCTTTGGGCTTCACTCTCATCCCAGCAGAGGTTTCCAATGCCAGTGATGTATCAGAGGGAGCACTGTTTGGGGCAAGCAGAGGAGATGGTCCTTTTGCCTGGGGACCTCCTGAGACTGAAAGGACCTCTTGCAAAAGCTCTGCATGTTGTCACATGGGCTGCCTCTGGGCAGCAGCTGGTTCCCAGGCCTGAGAATGGTTCACAATATGGCAAAAATGGGGACAAAGCAGACCCTTTTGAGCAGCTCCCACAGGATCCTGGCCCCATGCAGCACAAAATTATGTTAGTTGCCCTCCCACACCTCCCCTGGCAGCCCCGCCAGCCATGTATTCCCTTCTGGCAGTCCTCCAAAACAACAGGACAGAGGGCCCTTTGTCTCCTCCCCAAGTAATACGTCAAGTAAGGCAACCAGATGCTGCCATAGTGACAATTCCTACCTGATCAATAGAGCTGGGAATTGAGCCCTGGTGACAGGGCCTGCCTTGGGGGAGGGGGGGCACCTCCCAGGGCATCACCTGCCTCAGTCTGGTGACCAGGCAACCTGCCTTGCCCATTACTGGTTGTGCACCAGTTTCTGGGCTCTCGCTGTATATTAATGCCCCTCTGAGGCCCTGGAGTGACCCTTTCAGGCATATGCTGTTCTCAGACTCCCCAATGTCTCTGCCTTAGTTTAGCCCTCATTCTTGCTGCCCTGATTTATTCAGTATTGCTGCTGCTGTTGATGTATTCATAACTATAATAATAGGTAACTTTCATGGGGTGCTTATCAGATGCACTATGCTAAGCATTTACATATGTTAGCTCATTTAATAGTCTTAACAACCCTGTGAGGTACACACTGTTAGTATTCCCATTTTCCAGAGGAGGAATAACAATAGGGTTAACACTGACTGAGCACTTACCATGTGCCAGGCACGATGCTAATGCCTTATACTTATATTCACATTTGATCCTCATAATAACGTATGACGTGGCATTACTATCACTATTAGAGATCTGTGTAGGCCTTGAGTAGTAAGGGGCCAGTAATCCTGGAGGAGAGGTGCTGGTGGCCAGGACTAGGGGATGGCAGTGACCGTGGAGAGAAGGGAGCAGGCTCAGGATATGTTTTTGAGCTGGCGCCAAAAGGACCTGCTAATGAATGGATATGGGGGCAAGAGGGAAGAGCTATCAAGGAAGACTTCCATGGGTCTGGCTTGAGCAACTGGATGGATGGGTGGGTGGCAGTACCACTGATACGCAAGGGGAAGTATACTGAAGCACTTTCAGAATTTAGCTTTCCCACGCTGTGTTTGGTCTCTAATGCTCCTTTTGCATATTATCTGTACTACTTGGTTTTGAGGATAGTTAATGCAAGTATATTTGTCGTCTCCCTGGGAAGGTTTTAAAGTCTGAGGACACTTGGTCCTATTCATTCCTATATTCCCCAAAGCACCCAAGATAGAATGTATTCAAGAGGGACTGATGGATGAAGTAGGAGAAAGCACTCATTTCTCATTCCACTTTACCCTTCTCATTAAGGCATGAGGCATGACTCTTGATTCAGCTTTAAAGACATAGAATACTACTCAGCTATTAAAAACGATGAGATAGTGCCTTTTGGGACAAAATGGATGGATCTTGAGGTTGACTGTGGTAAGTGAAAGAAGGCAGAAAGTGAAAGATGGATACTAGATAACTGCACTCTCTTGTGGAATAAAGACAACCAAAGAACACAAACTGGCAAATCACAACAAAAGTAAGTACTAGACTCTGAAAAACATACTGGTTACCAGAGGGGATGGGCGTGAGGAGGAGGGGGTAGGGGAGGGAAGGTGACAGGGTATTGGCACTGGGGTGTTGGTGGCGGATGAGTGAAGCGTGTACACACGTTGAGGTGTGAAACTGTCCTCCCCAAATTATATAGTTCTGTAAATGGATGGCAAATCAATAAAATTTGATTAAAAATAAATTTATTCAACAATACAACCCCCACACCCCCCTCTCTCCTAAAGAGAGAGGTGCTTTGACACAGCTTTGAACTTCATTCGATCATTAATCAGCTTTTGAACAATCGCCGCTGTGTCAGCATGATACACAGCCCACATCTAACCTTGGTTTTCAGCACATCCTTCAGCTGTGCTGTGAAGGCTGCGTTCCCCAAAGGGGCTCCTGGGAGCATGCGGGCTAGCACTGGATGGGCAAAGTGAGAGACAAGAAGTGAGCTAGGGGCTTCCATTATAAGACAGGGGTGGCCTTCACGGTCACGCGTGAAAACATATATATGATATGGAATCTTTTATTCAGTCACAAAATAGACACAGCGTACCCGGGTTACCACAACCAAACAGGAGGTGCCCTGTTGCAGGTGTAGGGGACTCTTGCGGTGGTTCTATAGAGAGTTGTTTGCTACTGCGTTTCTGGGGCAGGAGCCCAGGGAACTGTTTACAAGCGTCCCCGGAAAGGCTGGTGCAGGTGACCCACAGATCACACTTTCAGATATCCTGGCTTCAGGGACCAGCCCTGGAACTGAATGCGGGCACAGCGGACTCCTTGGGTATAAGCTATCGCATAGCCCTGCTCCCTCTTTTGGGGACAATCCAGAGTTATTTCCAGAAACCCTAGGAACTTCACACACAGTTGTTCTCTCTCCTAGGCTTTTCATCTGTGCCCTCGGAGGCCCACGTGGCCCTTCCACAAACTCTCGTGCCCCTCCCTCTTCTCTGCCACCTACCTCAGCACATCACAGTGCATTAGCATCGCCCGGGTAGCTTCGTAACAAGGACTATCGCCTGGATCCCACCCCCAGAGATTCTGATTCAATTGGGCTGAAGTAGGGCCTGAGCTTCCGTACTTTTTAAGAGCCACCACAAGTGATGCTTATGTACAGTCAGGGTCACAAACACCGACGCCTGCTTGCTTTCCCTGACACGTGAATTTTCTCACAGCTTTATCAAGTGGACATTGCCCATTCTCTTGAGCCGAGGGGTGATGTTCGCACTCTCTTGTTCCCTGGCACTTATTTCAGGCCTTTTGTGTCCATGGTAAAAAAGGAAAGAAAAGAAACAACAGATAACAGAATTAACTAAGAAGAAAATTTATGTTTACTTAAAAATAGTTTTAAAAACAAAAATAAATGTACCTTTGAGGTGCATGCCATATATACCACCTATTGTTATCTTTGTCAGCGCTTGTCCTCCTCATTCACCCACACTTTCCCCGGACTTTTACTACCTCTTCCTCTCTGGCTTGAGTCTCACTCCTGTCCTGGATGACTTTAGAGCCTCTGTGGGCAAAACACCCAACATCCTGGACTCATGATTCCATCATCCCCCTGATAAATATTTATGGTGCACCTATTGTATACCAGGCATAGTTGTGCCTGTAAGAGATATGGTAGTGGGAAAATGGACAAAAACCCTGCTCTCAAGCAGCTCATGAACTGGTGGGTAGGTATGGGAGCCAACCCAACAATAAGCAAGTAAATAGGAATAAAATACTCAATTGTAAATGGTAATAAACATAATGAACATAATTTGAATTGGAGTCATGACAAGGAATACTGGGAGAGAGAGTTAAATTTTAAATATGAGGGAAGAATTTTAACAAGGGTTGCCATCATTGAACAAATGATATTTGAGCAAAGACCTGGAGGAAGTGAGGGAGCTACTATGTAAACATCTTGTGGAAGAGAATTATGGGCAGAAACAACAGCACATGCAAATGTCCTGTGGCACGTTTATAACTGGGAGAAGGTCACTATGGCTGAAGTTGCATCACTGAGGGGACAGTGGTAGATGAGGTCAGGGAAGCAATATGGGGCCAGGTGTTACTGGTCTTTGTAGGAGCTTTTAAAGAGTCTGGCTCTTATTTTGAATGAGATGGTGAGTGATTGGAGGGGAGCGTTCTGGCAAGAGAATGGGGTCGGTTTGACTTGAAGTTTTCCTTAAATTCACTTATCTGCACTTACCTTCATCTCTACTCCACTTCAACATCTGTCCCCATTGCCAACTTCTCTATTATGTCATTGCCCCAAACTGTTTCACTTCTGAAATTGTGAACTCAAGTACTGTGATAGCAAGACTTATCCATTCAGCTCCTTTTAATTATATTTTCTCTTTCGCCTCATCTAAATCTCTATCACTCTACTCTTTTTAGATCCTCATGGGTATTACCCTGTGTCTTCTCTTCTTTCCCTCTGCTTCCTGAACCTTATAGTGCATCTTTTCCAACAATTTTCATGTGTCAACTTTCTTGCTTGGTTATCCATACACTGGTTGAGAAAAGCCCAAAACATAGATAAATACAGTGGATGTTGGTCTTGGCTGCACATTCCATCACCTGCAACTTTGGGTCATAAATACACTCAGGTCTGATTTCCTAGACATTGCATGGGCCCCAGGTATGGATGTCATTTTAAGGAGTAGCCAGATTGAGAACTTCTGAATTAAAGCAGCAGTGTCTGCCTTTCCCCTTTCTCTACCTTGATACCTGGGCAGGAAGCCAATCTCAATTTTATGCTTAAAATTGCTTGGAAATCCTACAGAGTCACCCTAGTAAGATACAGCTCATATTCTCAGTGATTAAATCAAATGTCACCACCTACTCTCAGCCTCCAACCCTACTTTTGTCCCTGTCTTTTTTTTTTTGAAGATTGATTTATTTATGTATACAAGAGGTGGGGTGTAGGCCAGAGGTGTGGGTGTGTATGTGTGAGAGGATTCACCAGAGACAGTGTAGAGCAGAACAGGTGGATCTACTGAAATACAGGGCTGAGGGGAGCAGCGGGCGAGACGGGAGAGGTCTGCTGCGCCATGTGGGTCAGCTCCCTGGCCAGGGATTGACCTTGTGCTGCAGTGTCTGCTGATAGTTTCATAGTGCTGAGACTTAACCCCTTGCACCACCAGAAAGGCCTTGCCCCTGCCTTTCTTAGAAGATGACTTTATTTTTCATTTCATAGAGAAAATAAGAGGCATCCAGGGCCTTAAATTCTTGTTCTGCTGCCTCAAACCTAGCGTCCATTTTTTAATTCTGTTCTTTCCTCTGTCTCTTCCAAAACTTTTCTATTTTTCATGAATCTGCACTCTCAGTTGCCACTGATTCCCTTCAGGATATCTATAATTGCTTTTATCTCTAAAACCCTTCTGTTCAACCCTATATCCTCCATCTCTAGCTGCTGCTTCATGTACTTTCTTCCCGTTGCAGCAAGGCTTCTTGAGAAAGGAATCTACTTGACCTGCCACCTGCCCCTCCCCTTCCATTTGCTTCCACAGTCCACCGGATTCTGGTTTCTGCTCTCACTGCTCTCCGGAACCTTCTTTTGCTACGGCTACCAGTGATTTCCCAACTGACAAATCTAATGAACATTTCTTGGTCTTTTCCTTTACTTGGTATTTCTGAATCATTCATTTATGCTGCCTGCCTTCTGGAAAATTTGTTCTCCAGTGGATTCCATGACACTATACTTTTTTGATTTGCCTCCTACTTCTTTGGCTGCTTCTTGAGCTCTTTTTCTTTTCCCAGACCTGAAATATAAGTTTCCCGGAATCTCTCTTTCTTTATTCCTACAACTTCATATTTTTCATGCAATTTTATTCTTTTCGGCGTTGTCAACTATCACACATGTTTCTAACTTCCTGATATATACCCCTACCACAGATGTCGCTCCTGAGCCCTCGATCTCTGCCCGTGGGCTGCCTCTGCTTAGGCATTCCGTTCAATGTGTCCAGATCTGAACTTGACCATTCATGTACTCTGATCCCACCGGCTAGAAACCTGTGTCAGCCAAGATTACTTCTTCATGTCCCTCACCTTCCACAGTGACCAATTCTTCCCAAGTCTGTCTCCAGAACATCTATTATCAGTTTATTTTTTTGGTAGACATTTTTATTGAGGTAACAGACTTCTTTGCATTTTGACGGCCACTTCACTAGCTTCTCATCACTCGCCTCTGGACCACGACAGTGTGTTCCTAACTGGAATGTCTGGCTCTATAGCAGCCTTCTTCAAGCTGTCCTGTAAACCTGAACATCTTTCTACCATGCAAATTTTACATTGTTACTTCCCTACTCATATGCCATTCATGACTCCCACAGACTTATAGCAGTGTTTTTCTGCTACAATTTCATAGCAGAAATTATAGCTCTTAGTATTATACTTCACGGAACCCTATGTGAGCTCTGGCGTGAAGGTGAGGGGCTATGGTGAGGCTGAGTGGACTATATAGCAGGGTCAAATTCCTAATTTTATGAGAGTAACTGTGCTTTGTGATTGTTTATCATCCTTGGTGTCTGGGGACATTTTTCCATTATAATGACAACTCTACAGCTAGAAAAACAATTTGAATGCCAGTGACTTTGACCTTCACAACAAACCCTAACACTTTCACTGTTTATCAGGAATAGAAGAGTATTTTGGACATCAAGAGCATGAAGCTTCATAGAACTTGTGTCCATGAACTCTGTCCCCTTCAGATGTATAAATTTGGTTGTCAAGGCACAGACTGGGGACCCTCACAGTTTGATGTGTCTTTCTGTGAGTGTCCTAATGCCCTTCCCGCTCCCTTCAGGGTTGATAGGAGCTGTCATAAATTAGAGTGGAAGAACTCTGCCTGAAAAGCACGCATGGCTTAATGTACCATCCCTGGCCAGTCTCAGATATCAAATTACACATTTTTTCAGAACTTGGCACTTTTTTCCTACTTGACATATCTTTAATAACCTTCCAAGTGGTTCAAGAGTCTTTTAAGAAGTCATAGTCATCCTTTGAATCAGAGGTAGTTACATATTTACTTTGTGAAATGGAATTCTCCTCCCTCTTTCATAACTACAAGAACCTTGTTACCCTGGCCAGCCCCCAGGATGTGGTCTCAGTGGGAGCTGATTCCCAGTCAAATTGGTTCTCAGAGCAGGTTGACTGATAGTGGCCCTCCTTCGCACTCTCAAACTGTGATTGAGAGTCGGCTGTAGACTTTTCATTTGCATTCAGTAAGAGGAAAACTGCACACTCTTACTGAAGAAAAGGGAATTTGGGCATTGACAAATCATGGTTTCCAGTCCTACGCTGTGAAATAGTCTTACTTTGTCCAGTTTAGAGAACATTCATGGGTGAGTCATCAGGAGCCACGCCCTGGCTTGACCTCATCAAAACTGCTATTAAATAGAAGTGCTGAGCTGTGAATCAGGTTTCAATGCTGATCGTGCCATCCAGTTTACTGTATGACCTTGGGCAAGTCACTGAATAGTCTTCATCTTTAACAAGAAGGATGTTGGACTAGATGACCTCTAGGTTCCCTCCCAGCTCTGATACCCTGAATCTTTGGTGCCAGAAGATAATCCGAGTGGAAATGCTATGAAAAGTTGAAAGCGCAATACAAATGTGTGAGGTGTTATTGAATAAACCTAGTGCTTTAAGTTCCCATGCAGCAGCAGAAGTAAAGGGGCCTTCCTGATGAGTACACAACTGGGCAAGTCAACATCAGAATCTGCTGACGTTGGCAGTGTAGTGTTTACTGGGGAGCAAAATAATAATAAGAGCTATTCTTTATTGAGACATGACCACATGCCAGCAGTATGCTAGTGACTTTCACATGCATTTTTTTACTCATCCTCACAGTAAATGTGTCATTATATTATATTTCCCCTTTTACAAGGGGGAGGGAGATTAATGATTTGATTGAGGTCATACCCTTAGTAACTTGATCAATCTAAGATTTGAGCTATGATTTTTCTGATTCAAAAGCTCAAGCACTTCCACATATGAAAACTTTTGAGACATAGGAACTTGTTTTCTAGTCTGGTACCTTTCGAACATTAAAGTGCATAGGAGTCACCAGGAAATACTGCTAAAATCAATTCACTGATTCATAGACGCGGGGTGGAGCGTCTACCTTTCTGACAAATTCCAAGATACTGTTGATGTTGTGCGTCCATGCGGCACATCCTTTGAGTAGTGAGGGGCAGAGCATTTTTTAAAAAGATTTGTTTATTTATGCATACAAGCTGGGGTACAGGCCAGAGGCGTGGAGCGGCGAGAGGGTTCACCAGAGACAGAGCGGGGAGCAGAACAGGCAGATCGACGGAAATACACTGCTGAGGGGAGCAGCGGGCGAGGCAGGAGAGGTCTGCCACGCCATGTGGGAATCTGCCTGGCTGGGTGTCAGCTCCACAGCACAGAGCTTAACTACTGCACCAGCAGGGAGGCCTGGAAGAGCATTTTTTATAGAAATCTCCTGGTCTGCATTTGCTCTTGGAGCAGGGCCATGCATGCTGTGCCCTGCACAACTTCAGGGGGCGCCATTTGCATTATGCTCTCTGTAGTGGGTCTCCTGGAGTGACACCATGGTATATAGTGTGCAGATCCACAGATGCTTCCTCCACCTAAGCCAAGTCCAAAGAATGGAACGTGTTCTTTTCTCCATAAATGAAAAATTGATTAGTGCAGTTGAGAAAAGAAATGCAAAGTCCGTTTGCTCACAAAGAAGGTGGCCCATTTGGTGTTCCAGGCAAGATGGGGAGGAGGGGGAAAAGGAAACTGGCTGGCGAGGAGGCTCCATTCTTATGCTAACAAAGTCCCTATTCCGGGCCACAGCTGCCACCCGGGTGGGGGCTTGGGCCATTCAGAGCAGCTTGTTTCATGAATGCCAGACCCCCAGAACAGGTGCGGCTCCACTTGTTATTTTGCACAGCCCTGACTGTCCAGACAGGGAGCTGATTATCACCGCGAATCAGGGATTACTGCTGATTTGCCAGCTTCTCCTAAACAAAAGGACCAGCCTGGAGACAGCTGTCTCTGCTGACCAGAACGAGGCTGACGGCCCTGAAGGCCATGTGGACCTTGGGGAGGTGTTTTTGAAGTGGAAATGGGACAGGGGAAAATCAGATCTAGGTAGCAGTTCTGGTGCAGGACAAAGTGTCTGAGAGTTCAAGGGCTGGAAGCTTAATCCCACAGTCCCAAAGCTGGAGATTCAAAACCTGTTGGGATATCCCCAAGCTCCCATTCCTGTGCCTCTGGGTCTGTGATCAGCAGCAGTGGCCCAGAGCAGGGGAAGGCCAACTGTCTCGGTCCCCCTCTGGCTTTGCTCAGTCTAACCACAAGGTGTTAGGAACAAGGAAATGAACTTTCTAAGTCATAGAAAGGCGGGGGACCTGTACACTGTGGTTAAGAAGACCAACTCCAGAATGAGGCGGCTGGGGGCCCAGGTCTTAGCTTGATCAATTACTAATTGCGTGAGCTTAGGTAGTCTTTTGATTTCTTCACTCCTCAGTTTCTGTCGCCTTTCATAGAAGGGTAACAATAGTACTTCTCTCATGGGGCTCCTGTGAGGATTCAGTGCTAATACTAATGAGAGCTAACACATTAGTACTGAGAGCACCTACAGTGGACTGACACTCTTCTAAGCACCTTGCATACTGTAATTCCCTCAGTCCTCAAAATAACCCTCATATAGACATACTCTTAATGTCCCCATTTTACATACAGAGTCTGAGGATCAGAGGGGTTAAGTAGCTTGTTCCAGATGGCCCCCTAGTAAGTGGCAGAGCTGCGAATTGAACCCAGGCAGCCTGCTCCAGAGACCACCTTGTACACACTCCGCTGTACTGCACATGTTCCTGCAGGTAGCGGTGGGCACGGCGCCTGGCACGTGTGAGTCCTTGGTGATTGAGGCTGGTTATGAGTCATTAACCTGATGGGGCCTCACGGTTTCAATAGATGGCTAAATACATGTCACCTAAAAAAGGAATGTATTTTTCTAATGAGAAAAAGGCATTTCCACGGCTGGAGTCTCCATAACAGTGGTCTTTGTTGCTCTGGGGGCTCCAGTTGCATTCACTTCCACACAAAGAAACAGGGGATGATGTTGCCACTTGGCTTACCACACCATTTTTGATGCGCAGAGAAACTTGTCATCTCCTCTTCATTCTACAGTTTCTTTAGCACTGTGGCTCCTTTCCCCACCATCCCTAAGCCCTAGCAACTAGGAATCTATTCCCCATCTCTAGAATTTTGTCATTTCAAGTATGTTATATAACTGGAATACTATCATATGTAACCTTTTGGGATTGGTTCTTTGACTCAGCGTAATTCCCTTGAGACCCATCCAAGTTGTTGCTTGTATTAATAATCTGCTTCTTTTTATTGCTGACTCTTATTACATGGTATGGATACACCAGAGTTCATGTAACCCGTCACCTATTGAAGGACATTTTTGTTGTTTTCAGTTTTGACTATCACAAATAAAACTGCTATGAACCATTCTATACAGGTTTTTGTGTGGACAGATGTTTTTATCTGTAGGATAAATGTTCAGGAGTGTGATTGCTGGATCGTAAGGTAGGTGT
This sequence comes from Scalopus aquaticus, assembly GCA_004024925.1. NCBI lineage: Eukaryota > Metazoa > Chordata > Mammalia > Eulipotyphla > Talpidae > Scalopus > Scalopus aquaticus. Next base: position 60,638 of record PVIJ01002690.1, read on the forward strand.
GTTTTTAGCTTTGTAAGAAACTGCTGAATGGTTTTCAGAGTGGCTGTGCCATTTTACATTCTAACAAGCAGCTTGTGAGCAATACAATTTTTCCACATCCTTGCCAACATTCGGTGTCGCTAATTTTTATTTTAGCCAGTCTCACAGGTGTATACTGATAACTTCCTGTAATTTTAATTTGAAAATTCCTAATGGCTAAAGATGTTGACCATCTTTTTCATGTGCTTATTTGCTATCTAAATATCTTGTTCAATGAAATGTCCATGCATGTTTTGGGCCATTTTATACTTGAATTTTTTTTACTGTTGTATTTTGAGAGTTTGTGTATTTTAGTTACTAGTGCTTTGTCAGATAGGCGCTTTACAAATATTTTATGTTTAGCTGCTTTTCATTTTTTTTAACAGAATCTTTCATAAAGCAAAGTTTTAAATTTTGATGAGGTCTACAATTACTGATTTTTCTTCTGTGCTTCTGATGTCATGACTAAGAATTCTGCAGCAAACCCTGGGTTCCTAAATTTTCTCCTAAAAGTCTTCTATAAGATATATATAGTTGTGTGTGTGTGTGTGTGTGTGTGTGTGTGTGTGTGTGTGTGTGTGGGTCTATCTATACTTTGAGGTTTTAATTATGATCTATTTTTGAGTTAATTTTTGTATAAGATGTCTTTGTGTGGTTTTGCCCATGGATAGCTGGTTATTCTGTTATCATTCGTTGAAAGGCTAGCTTCCACTGAATTGTTTTTTTACCTTTGTCAAAAACCCATCAGGCATATTTGTGTGGGTCTGTTTCTGGGTTATCTACTCTGTTCCACTGATCTTGGAGTTTATCCCTCTGTCCTCTTGATTGCTGTATTTATACAGTATATCTTAATATTGGGGAAAGCGATTTCTCAAGCTTTATCCTTTTTCAAAAGTCATTTGTCTTGCCAAATGTGTTGTAGAATAATGTTGCTCATATCCACAAAATTCTTGCTGGGATTTTCATAGGAATTTCATTAACCATATATATATCAGTTTGGGGAGGATTGATATTTTTACTGTATCAAGTCTCCCAATATATGAGTGCTCTATATTTATGAATTTATTTAGATCTTTTGGCTTCTTTCCTCATTTTTTTTTATTTTTCATGTATTGATTCGGCACAGGTTTTGTTAGGTTTACACCTATGTACTTCTTTTTTTTTGAGTGATTCTAAATGTTACTGTATTTTAAATTTTTATTTTTACATGTTCATTCCTATATAGGAATACAATTGGTTTTTATATGATGGTATTATATCCTGCAACCTAACTAAATGCATTATTAGATCAAGGAACATTTGTTACAGTCTTTGATCTTCTCTATATAGATAATCATGTCATCTGCAAATAGAGGCAATTTTTTTTCTTCTCTGATCTGCAAGCCTTTTATTTCTTTCCTTGCCTTATTGTGCTGGGTAGTTACTATGTTGAATAGCAGTGATGAGAATAAAGTCCTTGCCTTGTTCCTAATCTTAAAGGAAAAGTATTCAGTCTTTCATCATGCATATTATGTTATCTTTAGCTTTATTTTTTTATCAGCTTTAATGAGATATAATCCAAGTGTTATACAATTTGCCCACTTAAGTATACAGTTCAATGGCTTTAGTATATCCAAATGGCTTTAGCGTATTCATAGAACTTTGGAAGTACCACAAAAATGAATTGTAGAACATTTTCATTACCCCTCAAAGAAACCATACACCACTTAGCTATCATAACTCAATTCTCCATTGCTCCTAGCCTTAGACTATTCTGTCTCTATTGATTGCCTCATCTGGAAATTTCATATAAACGGAGTCATACAATATGTGTCCTTTGAGACTGGCTTATTTCAATGAGCATAATTTTTTTCAAGGTTCACCCATGTGGTAGCATGTATCGGTACTTCATCTCATTTGTTTTATTTTGCATTTTAAAGGGAAAAGTTTATTAGGAAAATGAGAAAGAAGAAGAGGCACCTGCACAGTCACAGGTGGTCATCTCTTTAATGCTGAATAATAATGTGCCATGGAAAATGCACATATTATATTTAGCCATTCATCAGTCAATGGACATTTGGTTATTTCCATTTCTTAACTGTTATGGTTAGCTTTTTATTATTGAGTCAGAGTCCTTTATATATTCTAAGTTCCAGTATTTTATCAGATATATAATTTGCATATATTTTCTCCCATTCTGTGCTGTGCCTTTTCACTTTTTGGGTGGTATACTTTGATGTACAAATGTTTTTCATTTGTATGATGTCCAGTTTATTTTTTTCTTTTGTGATTTGTGCTTTTAGAAAGAACACTTTTAAAGAAACCATTGCCTGACCTAAGGCCACTAAGATTCATGATTTCTTCTAAAAGTTTTAGTATTAGGTCTTATATTTATCTTTAACTCTTTGAAATTAATTTTCTATGCTGTGAGGTAGGAGTCCAGCTTCATTGTTTTGCATGTGGCTGTATTCTGTAACCTCAACATTTGTTGAGAAAATGGTTCTTTCCAAATTGAAATTCTAGGGATCCCTGACAAATATCAGTTAGCTAAATGTGAGAGTTTATTTCTGGACTCTCAATTCTATTCCGTTGTCTAATATGCATATATTTTATGGTGCACTATACTGTCTTTTTTTTTTAAGATTTTTATTTTTTATTTATACATACAAGCTGGGGAACAGGCCAGAGGCGTGGGGCGGCGAGAGGGCCCACCAGAGACGGAGCGGGTAGCAGAACAGGCAGATCAGAAAGACACTGCTGAGGGGAGCAGCGGGCAAGGCAAGAGAGGTCTGCCGCGCCATGTGGGATTCTCCCCGGCCGGGTGTCGAACTCGCGTCGCCGCCGCCAACAGCTCCACAGCGCAACGCTTAACCGCTGCACCACCGGGGAGGCCCGCACTATACTGTCTTGATTACTGTAGCTTTAAGTATGTTTTAAAATTGATAAGTATTAGTATTAGTCTACTAACTTTGTTATTTTTCAAAGTGGTGTTGGCGATTTGGGAGTCCCTTATATTTCCTTATGAATTTTTGCATTATCTGGCCAGTTCCTACAATAGAGGTAGCTGGAAGTTTGATACGAATCATGTTGCATGTATACTTTTTACTAATTTGTTGAGTGTTTTATAATGAAGGGGTGTTAATTTTTTGTCAAATGCTTTTTTTCTGTGTCTATTGAGATGAACATATAGTTTTTGTTCCCCTGTTCAGGTGCTATATTACATTAATTGATTTTGGGATGTTAAATTAACTCTGTACTCTTGGAATAAATATCGGTTGGTCATGGTATATAATCCTTTTTAGATATTGATTGGTTCAATTTGCTAGCTGTAGAGGTTTCGCATGTTTTTTTTTATAGATTTTTTTAGAGTCAATTTGAGAAGTTCTCTCTATTCCTACTTTCCTGAGTTTGTTTTTTTTTTTCCAATCAAGAATGAGTGTTGGATACTGTCAAATGCTTTCCTGTATCAATCAACAGGATCATATCATTTTTCTCATGCAGCCTTTTGATATGTTGGATTACTTTGATCCATTTTGGAATATTGAACCAATGCTGCATTCTTGGCAATAAACCTTATGTTGTATAATTATTTCCAAATAATTCTGAATTATATTTAATATTTTGTTAAAAATTATGAATTTATATTCATGAAGGATATTGCTCTTTTTTTTGTACTGTCTGTCTAGTTTTGATGTCATGGTATTTCTGGCCTCTTAAAATGAAGTGGAAAGTATTTTATCATTTTCGGGAAGACATGGTGGAAAATTGGCATTAACTCCTCTTTTAAATATTTGGTAGAATTCTCCAGTGACTCCTGGTCTTGGCGATCGTTAGTGGGAGCTTTTTAATTACACATTCAGCTTTCTAAATAGGTTTAGGTCTATTTAAATTATCTATTTCTTATTAAGTAATTTGTGGTATTTTGTGCATTTCATGGAATATCCATTTCATCTACGTAGTCAAATTTGTGTGTAGAATTGTTTGTACTACTTAGCATTTTTGTATCTGCAAGGTCTATAATAATATTCTGTTTCATTCAGATATTGCTAATTTGTGTAATCCTCTCTTTTTCTTTTCAGCCTTGTTAAAACAAACAGATCATTTTTGATTTTTAAAAAAACCAGTTTTATCTTTTGTGAATTTTTTCGATTGCTTTAATGTTTTTCATTCCATTGATTTCTGTTTTTATATTTATCTTCTTCCTTCTGTTTCCATTAGGCTTATTTTGCACACACCCCCCAACCGCCCTAATTTCTTGAAGTGGGAGCTTGATTATGGAGTTGAGACTTTTCTTCTTTTCTACCATGTACATCTAATAGTGTAAATTTCCCTCTCAGCACATACCATATTTTCGTAGGCTATATTTTCATTCTGTTCTGTACTTTAAAAGTCCTGGTAGATTTTACAGGCTTTTCTGTTCAAGGTGTCAGCAGGGCTGGGCTGAACCTCTTCTCTGGAGGTTCTGTGAATGACTCTTGTTCATGCTTGCTCAGGATTTTGGCAGATTTCAGTTCCTCGGGGATGTATTGTTAAGTCCCTAGATTCTTGCTGGTTGTCAGCCAGGGGACACTCTAGGGGCCACCAACATTCCTTCTGACGTGGGCCTTTCTACGTTTACAGTCAGTGACCTGGCAACGTGACATGTCACAGTGCTCGTGCTTCAATCCCTCTGACTTCCCCTTCTGCTTACTAGCCAGAGAAAAGTCTTCTATTAAGATTTTGTGTGATTAGATTAGGTACCCAGATAATCTCCATTTTGCCGTGTTAGGCCGATATTTCATCACACTGACAGTCTCAACTCACACACGGAGGGGAGTATGTTATACCAGGGTCATTGGGGATCATACTGAGAATCTTCTCCAGGTTAAAAATAAATTAAAGGAAAACGCTGGCTAATTGATATAACCAAAATTTTGAGGAGTGCATGAAAACAGAGCTGATGGAGTAGTTCATTCTAAGGCCCATTCCATAACCTAAGATTCTATAGTTGGGAAGTCACAGAATCTCTTTCCTTCCTGTCCTCTGCCAGCTAAAGTGCACCAAAGTCAGAGGCTGGTGTGTGTTTCAGGTCCATCGAGGCCCTGAAAGTCAGCAACGCCTGATGACCTGCTCCCAGCTGAAGGAGACTAAAGAGATACGATAAGTAAATGCAAGAATTGGTTCATGCTTGAGTCCTATTTTTTTTCTAAAGGATATCATTGAACTAATGGGTGAAATTTGACTGAGATCTTTAGGTTAGAGCATAGTGTTGTATCAATATTAATTTTGTGATTTTGGCAACTGGATTGTGGCTTTGTAAGAACACACCCTGATTTGATTTTGTTTTTGGAAATACACACTGAAGCATCTAGGGATATAGATACCACCTAGTAACACATGGTTCAGGAAAAATAACACTGAGTGTAATATCATATGTACAGAAAGAAAAAAGGATGAAGTGAATATCGCATTAACAGTTGGGAAATCTGAGTGAAGGGTACTTGGGAGTTCTCTCTATTCTTTATATTGCTTGAGCTCGTACAGTATCACAGCTCTGGCTAACACCTTGATGATTCAGATATCCTGAGCTAAGACTGCTGACCTGCGCAACTGTGAGAAAATAAACTTATGTGTGTTTTTTTAAAAAGAGAGACCAAATAGTGTATAAGAAGCATTTGAGATGGAATATTCTGGAGAGAAAATCCTCACAATTTGATTTGGTGCCTGACTAGATATGTAGTCAGAGAGAAAAGAGTTAGGGGTGATTCTGAAGTTGAGAGCCTGGAAATTGGGGTAATGCTGACAGAAGAGGCAAATCAGGAGGGAGACCTGGTTGGGAGAGAAAAAAAGTTTTAGGTATGTTATGTTTGAGGGAACAGGGCACTTGAGTGGAAAGGAGCCATCTTGTAGAAGGCACCTGGGTAAGGACTGAAGCTGATTAGACAGGTCCAGGCTGGAGCTTGAAAATCATTCTAGTGGTTTTGGAGCTATTTGGAGCATCTGTTGTAAAGGGAAGGAACAGACGAATCATCAAGAGATGTTTCTGGGCCCACTGCTGCCCCTCAGCCAGTTATGAGCACTTGCTCTAAAATCAGAGGAGTCTGGATTTAAAGTTTTGCTCATTTCTAGTTAGGACTTTGAACAAATCCTGTAACCTCTCTGACACCCTGTTTTTTGTACCTGCTCTCTGGTGATGCCAATCCTACCTGTCTTGCTGCAAGGATTGGATGAGACTACCTAGAGGAAGCACTTAACTCATTGCTTGGCACATAGTAGGAGCTGACAAATGAGAGCTGTGACTGTTACTCGTTGATAGTCCTTTCATGTGCTCATTTGCACTAGCTGGCTGTCTCCTGAGTGGTCACTTTCTCTTGCTGGCTGGAAGGAGACAAAGCTACCTTGGCGTGGTGTCTTTTGCTTATATAGGTCGGGTCCACAACCTGTCACTGACAATGATGAACTCCTTCCTTCTTCTGGAAATATGGGCAAATTAGGAGGACAGTGTAAGGAGCTCCAAGAAATGGGAGCCAGAGCTGGGACTGGTGGCGCAAGAGCAGGCCTCAGTGATGCACCTGGGTCCTCAGGAGTGACTTCATTCCTCACACACCTCCCCTAGGCCATCCCAGGAAAGTGATATTTGGAGGAAGGGGGATGGCATGATCGAGTGTGTGGATGGACACGGTCTACAAGGGGGTGGTTTATGTTTGTGAAACGTGTTTGGTGCTTAGGTGCCTGACGCACGTCAGCGAGGCAGTGGGCCCCTGTGACAGGGCCCGATGCAGCCGTCACCTGCTGCCACCGAACTCCCTGTGGAAGAGGCAGCTCCGGGCACTACACTCAGAGCTTAATTCTGCCCACCCTCTCCTGCTGAAACGCTAATCAGTCTGTAGTCTTCTGCTCCTAGATGTTAATGCAATCAAAGCGATCCCAATGACCTTAAAATTTCCTGATTAATACTCTTCCCCCCTTGCCAGTCAGCATTACTTTCTTTCATTTCTCATTGCTTGGCTCATTTTCTCAGCTCACTTGGCTCTCATCCATGCTCCCTGCTCCGAGCACTGTTCTTTCCTGGGAGAGGGCTGGGGTAGAGTGGTGGAGTGCCTGGGAGTTATGGTTCTTCACTGAAGGCATACTCCTCAAAGAGGAAGGTTTTTGGGTTTTGACAAAAAAAAATCTTAGAAAGGAGGGCCTCCCTGGTGGCGCAGCGGTTGAGCGCTGCGCTGTGGAGCTGTCGGTAGCGCACGATGCGAGTTCGACGCCCAGCCGGGGAGAATCCCACATGGTGCGGCAGACCTCCCCTGCCTCGCCCGCTGCTCCCCTCAGCAGTGTATTTCTGATCTGCCTGTTCTGCTCCCCACTCTGTCTCTGGTGAACCGTCTCGCTGCCCCATGCCTCTGGCCTGTACCCCAGCTTGTATGTATAAATAAATAAATCTTTAAAAAAAATTCTTAGAAAGGAGGCACAGAAAGAAGCCCATGGAGTCAAAGCATTAGGGAGGACCTATTTTCCAGCGGCCCCTTGTGCCTTGAGATCCTCAGTGGGAAGGAGCTTAAGATACAGAGACTGATGGATCTGCTGTTTATGTGGGCAGCTGGGGTCAATGCAGACTGCCCAGAGCAGGACTTGTGATTTTCCTTCTTTAAGTGCATTTCTCTTCCCATCAATCCCACTTAGTAAAAGTCACTGCCACTTACCTCAGTTGCTTATGTCAAACTCCTAGTAGTTATTCTGAGTTCCTCTCATTCCCCTACACATCACATCCTAGCCATCAGCAAATCCTGTTAACCTATCTTTAAACTATATCCTGGATTTGTCCACTTATCTATTCTTTCTTGACTGTTACCTAGCGTGAACCATTATCATCTCTCTCAGACAAATACAACGACCTCCTAACTGGTCTGCTTGCTTTGACACATGCTGCCAGGACTGCCATGCACGCATGTTCAGGTTGTTTATGGCACAGGAGCACCATAGTTATGGTGCGTCATTTTAATCACGGCTACATGCTAACAGATGGGTGTGCAGATGGGTGCAGACATTCTAGGTTTTTGGGTTCCAAATCTGAGAGGAGAGGGAGAGAGCCTGCTCTTATATAAATCTATACCGGGGCACAAGGCATTATACAGACTCTGGAGAGACCACACAGGCAAATACACACACTCAATGGCACACACTAGAGTGTTCTGCCCCACCCAAGCCCTGTGTGTCCCCTGAATTCCCTTCTCTCATTCCCCACCCATTGATCTCCTGGTCTAAAGTCCCAGTGTCCCACCCACAGTTGCTTCCTCTGGGAGGAAGAGGAGCCATGGGAAAGTAGGGTGCAAAGTGCTATTGATGATACACATGTTCCAGGAGCAAGAAGGGCTTAATTGGGCAGAATGTGAGTACAGATGGCCAAGGCTGGTGTCCTCCGGGACTCTGGCAAACTCCCTTGGGCAGGACTTAAGTTGCATTTTAAAAGACCTGATTTGCGGGGTTTGTTTGCGGCTTGATGAAGCACTATCATTTTTGTAATGCTTGCAAAGACACTATCAGGTATGGTGATAGCCCTGCAACTCCATACAACGGGTCAGCAAGAACTTTAACACACATTTGAGTATATTGATTTATTGCTTGAAGCCTTCCATTTATAGGATGAAGAGAAAACTCCCTACCTGATCTGCAAGGCTTGATTGATCTGCTCTGACCTTCCTCTGCAGCCTATTCTGATACCGCCCCATTTCTTATGCTCCACCCCCAGCTGCAGCCACTGACTTCCTGCCACTGGTTCCCACTGAGCTCATTCCCTTCTTACTCCTTGTCTTTCTGTACCCGCTCCCCTTTGGAGAATGTAAACTCTATTAAGCAGAGCAGATTTTTGTCTTGTTCACCATTATGTCTGTCACCTAGCGCAGTGCCTGTCATGTACCAGGTGCTCAATAAATATTTACTGAGCAAGTAAATAAATGATCGGGAAAATGAACAATTTTGACCCACCCGCATGCTTCCAAGATGAACCTCGGCTCAGCCCCAGCACTAGTGTGTTTTCAGATTTTCTGGTGAAAATGAGATGGCCAGGAAATGTAGGCTGTGAAACATCAGAGAGCTGAAAGACTGGTGTCACCAGGAAGAATAACAGTCGGCTGGCCGGCAGTTACTGCAACATGAGCATGTGCTGGGCACTAGGGTCATTGAATCCCCGTGGCGCTTTGTGAGGTGCAGCCAAGTAGTATTCCCAGCAACATGAGCAAACTGACACCTACTTCCTGGGATTCAACGGCAAGCAGTTTGGCTTGAATTTCTAACGTAACTCGGAGGAGTGAGGATTCGCTCATTTCCTCTGATTTCTTTTTTTTTGAAATGCCCGGGGACGACTTCCCGGTACCATCTCATTGACTTGAAGCCAGTCCGGGGAAGCAGGTAGGAGAGGGGCACGTGTCTGCAGCAGCCAGAGCAGATCTCGTTAGCGCCCCCGCAGGAAGGAGCCACTTTGGTGATTGACAATATAAATTTAAAATCTGAGATATTTTGTACTTCCTTGATCCTGAAAGCTATAAAACCATCAAATCCTAAGCCAGCCTCACCAAACTAAAAGGGAGTTGCAGTCACAGAGCAAATTTAACACCTCTTCGAGTTTTTCTGATATCAAGTGGAGCGCTTCCACTGAGGTGAGAATGGCATTAGCTTGAAGCTCTACAGGCTGAAACCTCAGCTATTACCGGGCTAGATTGCACCAGCCACCTTCACAGTGGAAGGGAATTGACACGTGGCTAAGAGGCAACTCACTAGACAGGCTTTGTAGCCCTGACTGTGCAGAAAGGAAATGAAAAAGAAAGCGAAATAGGAAAGGTAGAGTAATCCTCCTCGTTAATCTTAGCGTTCTCGTGGGCATGATGGAACGTTTTTTTTTTTTTTTCATTATCCCACATATTGACCCCTTTTAGCAAAGTTTAACTGTTTAAAACAAAATTTGAAGTCCTATATAATTTACAGATGGGGAGGTTGAGTCCAAAGGAGGGTTGCTTTTATTTTCACCAACCGTGTGTGCGTGTGTGTGTGTGTGTGTGTGTGTGTGTGTGTGTGTGTGTGTTTTGTGGGAGTGGTAGATTTTCTACCTGGGGAGCCTTTAGGGGGAGAAACAGAAACACCTACTTTGTAAAGGGGAAGGAGGGAAATCATTAGAACAGAAACAGTGGTTGATAAATAGCTAGTCATTTGTCACATCAGTGTATCTGCTTTGAAACAATACCCCTCTCTAGGGCAGAATGAGAAGGGATGCTCTCCATGGAGGGGGGACAGCCCAGGAGTGTAAATGGGATTCCCTCCTGCTTCCAGCCTCCTTCTGCCCCCTTTCTTCCTTTGCAAAGATTGGTCTGAACCACCACCGAGGTTTTCTGTGGGTTCTCAATATTTTACTTGGCAGAGACTTTCAAAGTCGGTTTTGCTAGTGGCTGGTGGCATTTAACCTCTGTGGGAGGGATGAGGCCTTTTCCTTTCATCATGGAATCCATTATTTTTCTTTGAAGCACAGTGCAGAGCTTTTAACAAATTGCATGGTAAAAATAGAAATGCAGCCTGTCCTCAGCACAGACCTGTGGAGGAGGATCAGGGCAACCTGTCCCTCAGGCAGTGTATAGAGAGAGTGCGCTCATTTCCAAACTTGATGGTAAATCCTGCAGGGAGGGAGGCAGAGAGCAAGCCAACTGTTCCTCTCCTGCCTTAAAGGGAGATAGCTTTGAAACAGTTGTGGAGCTGGGCACTCCGAGAAAGCCCACCCAAGTGTAGTATTAGACCCTACTTGGGGGAGTCAGGGTCTTGCAACTTGCCTGTGAACTTGCTGTGAGACCTTGAGTGAGTCACTTCCCTTCTTTGGGTCTCTGGTTTTTTCATCGGCCCTTCCTGAATCACAGGAGAGCTGAAAGGTATAAACATGGAGAAAATAGATATGCATATGCTTTGGAAACAGTGAAAATGTAAGTGCCAAATATTATTGATGTTCTATATCTGCTCCTTGCCTCTGGTGGCAGGAACATCTTGGTGTATGACCCAGAACTAGAATTGGTACAGACCGCTACAGGGCAGTTCCAAGGTCTCTGGAGCTGCAGGGGCAAGAAGGTGAGAGGCCTCAGGAATCACCACTTTTGTGTATGTTTTTTAGGCGCTCATCAGCATCTCTGAATCTCCCGTTTCCTCATCTTCAAAGTGAGGCCATTGTGAAGATTTAAGTGAGATCATGAATAGAAAGTTCTATGCCATAGAACTGACATGAAGTGGACATTTGATAATAATACTTGTTATTGATGTTATTTGCTTCTCTGCTGAGAATGGCCAGTGTCAGGCTTGTCCTTGCTTAAAGCCTATAGATCTCTGAGCATCATTTCAAAGTCATTCTGACTGCATTAGGTTTGGATTGAAGCACAAGAATATGCATTTACAGGGACTCCATTCCAAGGTGGAGCCAGATTTGGATACAAATTGGTCTAGAGTAGTGTTTTTTCCAGCTGACAATTATTATCTGTTGCTTGGAAAATCAATTAGATCGGTAGTTGCCAACATTAAAATAATAAAACAACACCAAAAAAAGGAAAGGACTAGGAAATAACAATATGTACTACACACAGTAGTGTGTGCTGAATGCGTATCTATGTGTACATATAGTTCAGTAATATATACACTATAGTATGTATTTCTGACTGTAGGTTATGGTAAAAAATGTTTGAAGTATATTAGAACTTACTTTCCTTCCATTTGGAGACACTAGTATACAGAGAAACGATCTGTTAAGCCCCAGCCCAGACAAGAAATGACTAGCAAGAGAGTGGAGTAGGATCCATTTCTCCTCTCTCCCCATCTCTCCCATGCTATGCTTGGGTCCACAGAGTTGTTTGTTCTCTAATTAGAATGAGTTCTAGTACCACGTTAATGGCCTTGACCTGAGATGTAAGGGCAATTTAGGGGATTACTACAGGTATCAGGCTAATTGTGTTGACCTCATTAGAGAGAAAATGCATCTTGGGTTTATTGGGATGTTTAGTTGCTCTTGGTTATGGAGTCCTTTGCACAAGCATTTTGTTCTTCTCCTTCTGCCTGACTTTAATATTTATTTTATCTTTTGAAATTTTTTTGTTGCCTATGTGACATCAGATAATATACTTAAAACTTTGTTTCCATTAACAACTGATTTAGCACCCTTGACCTGTTACCAGCGCGTTTCATCTGAAGGGAGTTGGCATTCCTGGGCTCCAGTCCGATGTTCTGGGGGAAGGAGGTCACCTTGTCAGCAAAGCCCAAAGAGACCCCCCTCTGTAAGCTGCAGGCTTTGCAGGATCCCCCTACCACTACCATTTCAGGCCTCCTTCTCGCCCACCTTTGAATGTCCCCCGTGGTGTGTATCACAGCCTGTAAATGACATCTCCTAGTGAGAAAGGGCTACCTCAGAGCGGATAGGCCCCTTCCCATCGTCATACAGCTAGCTTGTGTCAGAACTTGATCTTGAACCCAGCCTTCCTTCCTCCTGTATTCACATCTACCCTGCTGCCTGGTAGACTGCCTCTCCTGGGTGCCGAGCTAATCTGTCCATGTACAGGACAGTTCAGTCCTCAGTGCCCTCCTCACAAAGAATATAACAGAGTCATCACCAAGCATCTGATAAGCCCCAGGCACTTTCCACCACAGAGTGTATGAATTTACCTGCCTTTCCAATCTCAAGCGTGGATATTGCCTCTTGGTGCTCTTTATTGCTTTTGCGCCAGTGATAGAATCAAGCCAAGGTCTTTATGGGAACATTATTAGCATTGCTCCCAGCCAGGAAGGCCTTAGGGTAGAATTCATGTTGTCTAGTACAAAGAATCTGGGGCTCCTAGTCCAGAGGGCTGGGATCAGTTCTCAGACATATAACCTGAGCAAACCTACTTAATCTCACTGGCCCTCCATTTTCTTAATTGTAAAAATGGGAAAAATAAGATCTGTTCTTATCTGTCAGGGTTGCAGCGAGGTGAAAGCAAGAAAATACATATATATGCAGTTGATTTGAAAAGAACATTTCGCAAGGAGGAGGGCATAGTATCATTATGAAATTAGCAAGTAATTATTGAGCACCTCCTGCGGGAAAGCTGACCCGCCATTGATTCAAGGATTGTCAAGGAGCTGAAGACCTGACTGCCTCCCTGAGCTTCCAGTCTGAGGAGGAACAAATGAGAGCGGACAGAGAGCCAGTACTGCAAAGCCAGCCATGACCTGGGCAGGATGAAATGGATAGGCCTTCCGATGGGAGTTCAAGGTGGAAAGGGCTGAGCAGGGAAGGATTATTGAAGGGAGTTGCTTTTGAGCTCTGCTTTGCAAGCAAAATGGGTAGGATTGGGTTGGCAGAGGGAAGGACATTCTAGACAGGGACAGTAGCGCAAGTAAGGTCTGAAATCATGTGTGTTCAGGGTGATGCCCATGAAGTAGAGAGTTCAAGTAGTGACTGGCAGGTGATTGGTTCTCTAGCTGCTCCCCTTGGCTGCAGCATAGAAGAGAGCATCAAAGCAGATTCCAAGTGAGTACTGACGTGGTTGGTTACACTGTGGAATGGTCACAACAGTAGTTCCCAACTCACAGGGTGGGTGTCAGCATTACATGAGGTGATACCAGTGGCTGATGCATGAGTAGCACTAAAGAAATATTAGCAGTCATTATCATCAGTTTTCATCTTGCATTGATGATTATATAGGCTTTCGGGGATAATGACTTTAGCTTTGAAGCATGCCTAATATTAGTTGTATTTCCTTGGACAAGTCACATCACCTCCTTATTTTTCAGTTTCCTGAATGAGAAAAGAGTTGTGTCAACTGAAACGGGCTCTTGTGAGCATTAAATGAATTTATCCAAGTAAAGTGCTTATCACAATGCTTAGCGCATACTAAGCACTAAGTAGATGTTAGTTACTACAGTTATTATGACCAAATACTCATTGAAGTCATATTTTATGCTTTAACTTTGTTTTTCTATCTCTCTCTATTGGGCTATAAGTTCCTAAATTGCTGGAATCATGCCTATCCTGTTTTTGGTTGAGTCTCTGCACCTGGAACATTGACTAGCACATAGTAGGTGTTTAGTAAATGAAATGACCACGGCATCCCAATTCCATGCCATTTTCTGCAGTTTTGATTTTTCCAATGAAATAAATTTCAGATTTAAGAACTGAATCTCAAAATGCTAACAAGGAGTTCTGTCATCATAATAAGATTTGGGGTGATTTTATTTATATTTCTCAGTCTCCCCATTTTTTGTTAGGATGTTTGGATAAACTTAGGGAATTGAAACTCACAAGGTCTGCAGTTTAAAGGGAGCAGTCAGGGAAAGCAATCTTTGAGTCCAGCCCCGAAGAGGGTGAGGGAGCCTGTCACAGAGGGATGTCAGGAAAGAATTTCAGCCAGAGAGAACAGCAAGAGCAAAAGTCCCTGAGTTAGGAGCATGCATGGAGAAACAGCCAAGAAACAAAAGGAAAAGAAAACAGGAAGTCAGAGAGGTTAGTTTAGGGCTTCGGAGACCATGGTGATGACTGCCATTTATTAATAGGGAGAGAGAGATCCATGGGAAGCCCTTGTCCAGGAGGGACATGATCTGACTTCAGCCAGCCATTTGGCCTTCCGATAAGCAGTGGGTTTTGCCTCGCACAATAATAAAGGAGGTGCTATCCCAGAGCTTCCTGCACAGCTCCTTTGTGACTAGACTGCAGAGAGATGGCTCCCTGGTCCACATGAGGATACCGGGAGGAAGTGATGACACAGAGAATAAGGAAACTTGATGTCATCTCTTAGAGCTGAAGGGGACTCAGTTAATGCCATTCTCCCCCTGGGCATCTGTTTATCCAACCTCAGCACCAGCCTGCTCAGCCTCTTGCACGACACTCTCAAGGTCAAAAGACCTTTTGACAGGGTTACTGAAAATCTGTCTGCTTGCCACCACTGGGTGGCAGTAGTCCTAGTTCTGTCACCTGAGCAGCCCAGAACAAATGAATACCTGTCACAGGAAAACATTTTTGAGATTCAGAAGCAGGTGGGTATGGTAGAGATCCTGATGTTTCTCTTTTGCAGGCACCACATCTCTTCTCCCTTCAAGAGCCACTTCTTGTACCGGATGATTTCTAACCCCTTTGTCAATCTCGTGACCCATCTCTAGAGGTGTTCCACTTTCTCAGTGACTTAAAATGTGCGGCCTAGAAGAACAGGGGTCCAGGTGGAAATAGCAGAGATTGTAGTGTGACAACTATATTCTGAGATCTAGAAACTGTATTTTGATTAATATAACCTATAATTGTGCTCTCTTCTTAGCAGCTAAATAATTTAGCTACATTAAACTGTAGCTCAGGTTGTTTCATGGGTCAACTCAAAGCCTTAGATAGGTTTTGATTTCTTTGTTTTTATGTGAGCTGCTACCAAGCCATGCTTCTCCTCCTGTAGCCACACAGAATAGAATTTAAATTTATGATTTGAGGACTTTTTTCCTTTATCTTATACACTTCATTTTTTTTAATTTTAGCTGAATATTCCAGTTGATCTGAGGTCATTTTGAATCTTGATTTTGTTCTTCAACCTATTTGATATCCCTGCCAGCTTTGGGGCATCTTCAGACATCGTAAGTACATTTTCTATGTTCTTTAAGTTATTAATAAAAGTGGAAAAGCTCTGCGGCCCCTCTCTGGAGACCTTACTGCTGGTTGCCATCTATGCTTTGAGTGAAAGTCTTTAATCAACTGCCAATCCATTTGTGTCATAATCTGGCTAATGTGTTGCTGTTTGATCTAGTTTATTCATGACAAAGTTATCGGAGCCATTTCAGGCACATTGCTGAATCCAAGCTATATTCCTGGTTACAAAAGACAGGATGGATGAGGATGATCTAAGATGGTGCCTTTTGTTTTGGAAAATGGAAACTATTATTGTTTTTTTCCCCAATTATAAAAGAAATATCTGCTTGTTGTAAAGGTCAACAACAAACAAAAGTTTACAAATTAGAAGGTAAAAGTTCCTCTGTAATTCTGTGTGCCCACACTCTACCAGATAACTGTGGTTAATGGTTTTGTGCATAAATGCAGCTCTTTGATTTAAATGGAATCATACTGTGAAGACTCTGTGTGACCGCTTTGTTTATTTATTATCTCTTGGAAATACCTTCCCTCTTCAGAACATACAGTGTTGCCACATCCTTTTTAACAACAAGGTGGTGTTCTGTTCTGTTCCCAATTTTTCCCATCAATTCCTTTTTGGTGGACATTTAGATCACTGACAAATTTTTGCTGTTACAGACAGTGTGGCATGATGAGCCTTCTTTGTAGGCTTCATGAGATATTGGGCTGTGACCTCCCTACTTGTCATGGTTTGAATTTGCTCATCTGTCCCTTGTCTTACCTTGGAGGAGAGTTAAGGTTGCTTGAGCTCCTGCGGGCCTTAGGGGGACTAAGGTACCCCATGATCAGTCCTTGAGTGACAGACAGACTTGATGGGAGACTTAGTCCCTGCCTGGCACAAGTGAGGTGATTAGAGAAAGAAGGGGAACGAAAACTTCCTTGCCATTGAGCTGCTATTCACCATCACACAATCCTAGCTCTGCCATGTGGGGCCATTTTCTGGGCCCTAAACAGGTCCTTCTATCCTCTTCTTGACACATTCCCTCCTCCATGGGGTTTCTGCCTGCATATATGCACCACCTAGAACAAGGCCCACACTATCTGCTCTGGATTTCCAGAGCACTATAAGAACGTGGGCTTAAGAGCCAGATCTGTGTTTGAACATCAGAGCTGCACCTGTCAACTCCACCATCTGAGCCATTCTCACCTGTTGAACGAAGATATACCTATATTAGATATTTCACAACACCTCACCCAATTCCTGGCTGATAAGAAGCAATTAATAAATGTTAACTGCTATTATCATTATAATGTGTGATCATATTACCTACTTCATAGAGTTGTGAAGATTTAAATGAGAACATATGTAAAATACCCAACACATTGCTCAGGATAAATTGAGTGCTAAATAAATAATAGCAATTATTGATTGTATTTATATTTCCCTTCGGATACTAACCTCATTCTCTGCTGTGTTACTTCTATTTGTATTTATGTCTTGATCTCTAATTTATAAACTCCCTTGAGATCATATCTCTCTCTCTCTCTCTCTCTCTCTCTCTCTCTCTCTCTCTCTCTCTCTCTCTCTCTCTCACACACACACACACACACACACACACACACACACACACACACACACACACAGCCCTGTGCTGGGAATTAGTGGGGCTCCTAAAATTTCAGTGGTGAATGTATGAATGAATGTTGCCATAGATTTTTCTAGCCCCCTTTATCATTGTTTTGTTTTTCAGTTGGAATGCATCTATTGCCCTCAGCGAGCAATAGGGCGATCTCCGTAGGGAAGGGCATGTCATATGTATTCCAACTGATCACAAAATTAGCAACGTATAGATTCCAGGCTTTGGAGAGTTTTCTAGAAATTGACGGCCTTGAGTGTTAATTTGACCAGAATAGATTTGCACACCACTTTCAGGCTTCTGCTGTCAAGACGGGGAGGGACATTAGGCCACCAGCCCAGGCCAGGCCAGCATCTAGTCCCTCTTAGACTGCCATGGCAGCCTCGTGAGATGTGTTCCTGCTTTCACTTATGCCCCCCATGCAGCAACAAGAACAATCTTCTCCCTCCTTACACCCTCAAGTGGCTCCAATGTAAAGATCAGTTTGCTTCCCATGGTCTACAAGGCCCTGCATAATCTGGTTCCTGAAAATCTCTCCAAACTCATTCTGTTCTTCCCCTTGCCTGCTCTGTTCCACCCACACTGCCATTCTGTGGGCGAACACGCCATGTTTATTCCCGCTTCAGTGCTTTCATTCTTGTTCTGGCCCCCACCCTACCAAGAATTGAACCCCACCCATGTCCCAATTTTCCCATTCTCCCTTTTGTCCTGCAGGTTTCTGCTTCAATGAGACCATCTCAGAAGGGTAGCATTCATTTAGACTTTCCCCATTTACCCTAGCTCAAGTAGGTTCCCACCCCCGCTAATCTCAAACTCAATGGTTGTCAACCTTCACGTGACGAGTGACTCAGAGGACCTTTTACAAAGCAAAACAAACCAATGACCAGGCCCCTTCTGTACCAAGGAAGCAGATTTCTCCAGGGATAAGGCCCACATTATTTGTAATTTTAAATGTCCCTCAGGAATGTTAACGTGTAGCTAAGGTTGACAGCCTGCGTTCTAATCTATCTTATGCCTTTCTTTCTTAGTACTTATCACTGTAATTATTTTGCTTATTTCATTCCTTTTTTTAATAGATATTGATTGAGCCCCTTCCTTGTTTCAAGTACTATTCAAAACACAGGGATTAAGATGGTGAACACACTAAATACAAATTTTAATTTTATGAAACTTCCATCTTAATGGGGAAGACAGACAATAATGTCAGTAAATGTATAGTGCTATGGACTGAATCACTGTGTCCCCTCCCCCCAGCAGATGTTAAAGCTCTAATCTCCAGTGTCATTTCAGATGGGATATTTAGGAAGCAATTATGATTAGATTACGCAGGGCTCTGGTCTGATGTGATTAGTGCCCTTATAAGAAAAGACACCAGAATGCCTACTCCTTTCTGTCTAGTTTCAATAGCCCCCCTGCCTCCCACCCCCTCACATCCCCAACTCTGCACAAGAAGGGGTCATGTGAGCACATAGCAAGATGGAGATGGCATTCATCTATCAGGCAAGATCAGAGGCCTTAGAGTGAAACCTACCTTGCTAGCACCTTGCTCTTGGACTTCCCAACCTCTAAACAATGGACAAATAAATGTCTATTGTTTAAGCCCCCAGTCTACTGTGATAGCACCTGAGCAGACTAAGATGTACAGTATAGTAGATAACGTGCTTAAGGGGGAAAATGCAGCATAAAATGGAGATAGGATTTTTGTTGTGGGGGGAGGGAGAAAGTTTTAGATGGAGTGGCCTGGGTAGGTGAATCTGCAGTCGTGAGGGAAGTGATCTGGGTGTACAGTATCCAAGGCAGAGAAATATCTGTCTGCACAAAGGCCCTGAGGATGGATAATACTTCATGTGTTTGAAAAAGATCTAGGGGCCAAAGTGGTCGGACACTTATGGACCCACTATGGTTCCACTTATGGTTCCACTATGGTGGAGAACAAAGGGGAAAAGTGGTAGGAGATAAATCCAGAGAAGTAAAGGGGGCAGATAATATGAAGCCTTAAGGATTATTGTAAGAAATTTGGCTCTCACTCTAAGAAAGGGCATCATGAACGATTTCTGGCAGCGGGTAACACAGTCCGACTTCGATTTTAACAAACTCTGTTGGCCATGCTGAGGATAAACTGAAGGGCAACACTGGGGGAAGCAGCAGGGCCATCGAGGAGGCTGCTGCAATAATCCAGGTGATGGTGGTTTAGAGAAGAGGAGTAGAAGTGGCAGTGAAGTGAACCAATAGGAAAGGGTCAAAATCTGTATGTATTTTGAGTGATAACAGTTTATAGAATTTGCTGACAGACTGTATGACAAAGTGCACAGTCACGGATGATGCCATAGCTTTGGCCTGAGCATCCAGAAGGATGGAGTTGCATTTGAGAGAGGGGAAGGACTGTGAGAAGTGCAAGTCTAAAGGGGATATCATATGTTTGATTTGGAACCTGGTGAGTTTGAAGTGGCTGTTGGACATTCAAATGGAGATGTCCAGTGGCGAGGTGGACGGGCAAACCTGGACTTTATAGGAGAGTGCTGCTCTGCAGGTAGAACTTTGGGAGCCATTAGACTGGAAGCAGCCACCTACAGAATAAATTCAGGTGGAAAAGTGAAGACGTCTCAGGACAGAATTCTATCGCACTCCAAAGGTTGAGTTGAAGAACAGGAAAGGGAACTGAGGAGAAATAGCCAGCATAGAAGAAAATCAGTGGAATATGATTTCTTTGAAACCAAGAGAAGAAAGTGATTTGGGGAAGAGAAACAGGTCACTTATGTCAAACACTGCAGAGTTCAAGTAAGATGAGGCCAGAAATGGCCATTGCATTTTGTGGCATGTGGGCCCCGAGTGATCTCGATCAGAGCAGTGATTAGAGCGGGTTCACGGTGAATGGAAGGAGAGAATTTGGAGACCATGAGAATAAGCAACTATTTCAAGGTTTTAGTATGAAGAGAGGAGAGCAGTAGCAGTATCTGAAAGGGCGGTTAGGGTTTAATTTTTTAGATGAAAGAAATCATATTCTGAGGCTGACCCAGTCACCACATTAGAATGTAAGCTCTTTGAGGGCAGGAGCTTTGTCTCATGTGTCTGTACCTAGCACCCTCCACAGCACAGAGGAGGTACTCAGTGAATGGTCTTCAGAAAGTCAGTCAAAGGAATGAAGGAATGGAGAAGTAAATGAGGGTAGATGTTAGAAAAGTAAGTACAAAACAATAGCAGGATAGAGTGGCAGGTGAATGGGGCAGCACCCAGTTTTTAGTTCCAGTCATTCTTGCTACAGGCCTGGCACATCAAGCTTACCCAAGGGACAGACAGCTTAAGCACGGTTGACATGGCACAACTCCCTTGCCAAGAGAGCATGCTATGTGTCTGTCTCGCCTGTTCCAGGAAGCAGACAGGCTTTGGGACTGTAAGAACTGGGCGTGGCCAGACAAGACCGCAAAGCTCAGGAGTGAGCCAAAAGAGAAACCCCTTTGTGTCACTGCCATCTCTGGGCATGGTTTGTGTGTGGTACAGGCGTGTGTGAGACACGTGCCATGCCTGCATCCCAGCCTGCTAGCTGCTGGCTGTAGGGTAATTAATGACCTCATGTAACTCGGGCCAAAGAACAGCTAAACCACAACCCCGAAAGAAGCCCATGCCCGTGCTGTAACCGGAAGCCTTGGCAGCCGCCAAATCCCAATTGCTGCTTTGTACAGTCCGCGCAGTAGTAGGTGATGGGTTGGCTCAGTGGGGATCCCCCATGGTGCCTGTGACTCAGCTGCTGCTGGGAAGGTGGCTCAGCCACGCACTGGACTCGTACTGGCCTAGCACATTCATTCAGCAACTTGGAATGAATGAATTAACGCTTTAGAATTCTGGGAAGCGACACAAAGGGTGAGGAAAGGTACTTCTTTTTGCATGCCTACTCTGCCATCTCACCATAAGCCCAGACACACCGCTGTGCAGGGACACAGCCAGTGGCAAGAACATGTTCTGGACTTGGAAGAGGGGACAGACAAACCCCCATAGTTAGTTGGCAGCAGCCCCAGAGAGACTTTTACCATCTCTTCACTTTGCACTCAGAGACTCCACCCCTGGGCCATGTCTTAGGATTCCAAAACTGTTTGTCTCAACCCGCATTGACCTAACGCCTGATCTGGACTAGATGCTGCGTGTTTCCTCAGCACTGCGGCTATAACGCTGCAGTACTATTTCTCCCACCGCTACCACCCCCGCTACTGCTGCCACTGCTGCCACTAGCCCTGCTGCTACTACGACTGCTATTAATAATCGCAGCTGTCAGGAGCTGAGCTCCCGCTACAGGCCAGGCCATGGATTAAGCACTTTACGAAGAGTCTGTTCACTCTTCACTGCATCCCCGTGAGGTGGATACTATTGTTGTCTTCACTGAACAGAAGAGGGTCAAGCTAGGAAGGGAAACTCTATGAAGAGTTGAGATTCAAGCCCAGTTCTTTCTCACTATAGAATCACATTCTACGCGGTTCCCTGTTATAGCACAGTGTGCTCTTTTAGAAATGCAAATTAGATAATATCATTCCTTGGCTTAAAAGCCTCCAGTGGCTTCCCATCACACCTAGAAAAAAAGCAACTGGGCCTCCCTGGTGGCACAGCGGTTAAGCGCTGTGCTGTGGAGCTGTTAGCAGCGGCAGCGGCGACTCGAATTCGATGCCTGGCTGGGGAGATTCCCACATGGCGCGGCAGACCTCTCCTGCCTCGCCCGCTGCTCCTCTCAGCAGCGTAATTCAGTTGATCCGTCTGTTCTGCTCCCCACTCTGTCTCTGGTGAGCCTTCTCACTGCCCCATGCCTCTGGCCTGTACCCCAGCTTGTATGCATAAATAAATAAATCTTTACTCTCTCTCTATATGTGTGTGTGTGTATATATAATGTATGTATGTGTGTGTATATATAATATAATATATATATTATATATAATAATATATCATATAATATATAATAATATATCATATATAATATAATAATATAATAACATACAATATATATGATATATAATATAATATATATTATATTTTATATTTATATATTTATTTATATATTTTATATTTTATATATTTTATTATATATTATATATTATATATGACATATAATATATAATAATATAATATAATAATATATAATATTATATATATATATATACACATATGTAATGTAGTTTTGCCAAGGCAGCAGTTCCTCATCCTGCTTGGTGCTGTGAATGCTGCCTCCCTGCCCTTGGGGTAACCCCCCCCCAGAATCATAGAACCTTGAAATGGGAGAGAACGTAGTGATTACCTGCCCCATTGCCCACTTCTACCACATTTCCGGTGATGAATCTGACTGGCACACTCTTGGCTTCAGCATTGCAGGGCCACAGTGAGAGCGAGCTTCGTTTTTGTGGGCAGGGTGGAAATTGGTAAGAGGAGGGAGCACGTGTCATCACGATAATAAAAAATAATATCCATGCTGGAGTCATTGCTATTGAGCCAGAAAGAATGGATTTTAGCTATGGGAAGTCAGGGGAGGCTTCATGGAGGAGGTGCTATTTGTGCTGGACAAGATTTTAGCAAGGGAGAGATGTTGAAGTAGGAAGGAGTGTTGTTTCCATGAACAAAAATGGGGAGGCAGGAAAATGCAAGACAAATTCCACAAGAGAATATGTAGACAGGCGAGGTAATGAGGACAGGTTCTTGAGTGAGACTGCATGGCCTCACGTCCGGACTCTACCCCTACAAGCATACTGACCTTGGCAAGTTCTTTACTATCTCTTGACCTCTGTTTCCCTACCTGAAAAATTAGAGAAATGCAACATATGGCATCAGGTCATGGGGAGGACTTAATGTAGAGTCTGGCACATAGCAAGTGCTCCAAAACATCTTTGGCTACCTAATTGCACATATATCAGCAAATGAGATGATTTCTTTAGAGTACTGGGTATGGAACTGGGAGAGGCGGAGGGAAATCTTTGGTACTAGGTTTTGGAGATGAGTTTATATGCCAGACTAAGGATGTGGGGCTTTCATTTGGAAGGCAAGGGATTTGTGTAGTTGGAGGATGGATTGAAACAGGGTGATACGAGAGAGGGAGAGTTAAGAGGCCACTGGGTCTTAACTATGGCGGTGGCAAAAGAACCAGAGGGGATGGGTCAAGAATAATGTGCAGAGCAGGGATATGAGTTAGTGTATATCTGAACACCACTAGGACATATAAACCTGAGTTCAGTGTGTGGGTGTGTGTCTATATACCTAAATATCAGTCTGACTATGTCTATATATCAGTATATTTATCTCTTAAATGGATACATATATACATACATTGTGAAGGTTAGAGTTACTGTCCCCCATGAAATCGAAAATCTGCACATAACTTATAATCAGACTCCATCCATGCAGTTCCCTACTTGTGGATTCCACCAGCCAACATGCAAGATTGGTTGAATCTGTGAATGTGGAACTGTGGATAAGAAAAACAGCAACACGTAAGTGTACCCATGCAGCAGTTCAAACCCGTATTGTTCAAGGGTCAACTGTTTTGTGTGTGTGTATATTTTTTAATATGTGAAATGACATAAGAATCTATTTCATATTTAATATATGTTAAATAATTTGAGAATGAAAATAGTTGGAGAGAATATTAACCAATTTTTAATAGTTCTAATGTGAAAGATAATCCCTTTGTTAGCTTAAAGCTATGGGAAACATCATATTCTATGAAAATATTTCCCAAAGCTGGCCTTTTTGTAAGAAAATTTGAGATATGTGCAATTCACACATACTTTTGATAAATTTGAGCACATTCTGTCTTACTGGCAGGAACCAAAATATGTAATTAGACAAGGAGCCTTTGATGAAAGAGGTGATTGCAAATGGCAGTGGCAAAGCATACTGGGTCTGAGTTAAGAAATTTTTTGATGGTTGTGTAGGAATAAGCGCCCTCCATTTGGACTTTGGTGATAACTAGAGTATTCTTTGGTTCCCAGTCAGGATGAACACAATTCAAAATGTTCTCAAGTCCTGGGCCAGAGGGAATGATCTCATTTGGCACATTATTGAATTCCTGTGAAGAGGAAAGATACTAACGGCTCACAAATATTTTGTCATTGACTAACTGCAAAGATGCATCTGTTACAGCAATCCATCTGAGTGGGCTGGTTCTCTTGAATATTAAAGAATATCAATACATACTCAAGCAAGTCAATTTGTCAACATTTACACAGCAGCTCTGAAGCCAAAAGGCCCCTTTTTCTACCTTTACCATTCTTCCAGAATATGTTCATAAATACATAGAAATCTGGACTCAGCTTCTGTGGCTAGAATCTATTCAAATAAAACGGACTGTCTTCGGCTTCAGTGAAACAGATGTTTGGGTGGGAGGGGGTGTGGGACTGATGGAGCTGCCTCAGTGCTGGGGAAGCAGTTCTGCTCCCCGCAGACTCAATTTCATCAACTCTGGGTCAGCTCCCCTATTCCTGGCAGGCTTTCCCTTTATCTGCTAGCGGATGGAAACAGGACAGATCCATCGAAGCAGTTGAACTGACATGTTAGATTGACCCAGATTCTTGCAGGCGATGCAAAAGCCTGCTGGCATGTGGTATTAGCAGGCTGGTTTTTCAGTTGCTCCCCATCTGCACATCACCTCTTGTCCAAGACAGCCTCAGATTGCTACATCAGCTCACCTTAGCATCTCGCTTTCCAAGTCAGGATTGTCCAATTTGAGAACAATCCAATTGTGAGACAGACATTGTAAATCTCTAGAGCAACACTGTGGCCAGCGCAAAGAGAAATTTGGTCCTCATCGGAATTGGTTTGCTCTATCCCTAGTGTTCTTTCCCCCACCGTCCGCCCTTGCTCTCTTGCAATGCCAGGTGATGCCGCCTACTTGTTAGATTCAGCTTTCTGGAGAACAGAGCATAGAACATGTATCATTCAAGACTTCATTTTTCATAAAGAAGGGGAGACTATGCTAAGCAGCTCTTGGGGATGCAACCAGATGGAAGAGAAGTGACATCAGAAGGTAGAGAGGAAAGGCCCAGGGCACCTCACAGGCAGTAAATGATATCAGAACTCAGATCGAAGGAGACATGAGGCCCAAACCAGTCCCACTCAGGGCTCACTCAGCTGACAAGTTTCTACCCCCATGATAGACAGGATGCACGGAGAAAGCCTATATATAGCACAGAGATTCTACCCCTAAGTGCACATCAGAATTTTCTAGAGAGCTTAAAAATATATATGCACAGGCCCCTCCCTCAGGGATTCTGTCTTAATTGATGTGAGTTTAGGATCACAGCATTGGTACTTTAAAAAAATTCTCCATATGCAAGACAAAATGACCATAAAGGACATCGTTGGGACAGTTGGCCACATTTGAATATGGACTGTATATTAGGTAATATTATTTCAGTGTTAAAATTTCTGAACTAAAATAACTCTACTGTGTTTGTGTAAGAGGATGTCCTTGCTCTTAGGAAATGCATGCTTAAGTATTTTGGGGTGAAGGACAGGATGTCTGCAACTTGCTCAAATGAACTAGGAGATAAAAACGTAAAAATATTGAGAGGGAGGGAGAAAGCAAATACGGTAAAATGCCACATTTGGTGAGCCTGGGTGAGGGCTTACCCTGCTGACAAGAATTCTTTGTACTATTCTTAGAACTCTTCTGTTAGTTTCAAATTATTTCCAAATAAAAAGATTCTAAAAATCCAGCTCCCCAGATGAAATAATGTGCAACCAGATTTGGAAACCATGGGATTCAGGTAAACAGAGGGGATGGAAACCTATTACAGAGAATTGACAACGAAAAACCTTTCTGAGCCACCAGCGCATCTCCCACTTTAATGCCCAAACACATCTCCTGGAGATCCATTTAAATCCAGATTCTGATTCAAGTAGTGTGCAGCTATGACTGTCATTGTCCGATGGTCTGCATTTTTAAGACTCTCCGGTGAAACCAGTGCACTGGCCCATGGGCCACACTTGGGAGTCGTGAAGCCCTGGGAAGGAACTACTGCGCTGGAAATCTGTCCATAGACGAGCGTGTTGGGACCACCTACCTGGGTGCTCAGCACTGTGGGAGACGTTCTTTAAGGGAAGCAGGGTGGGCATGTGCAGCCCGTGAATTGACAGCCCATCATCTTGATTTCCTGACCATGGCTACTCCTCATGAGCCATGTGATCTGGTCCTGTGAGAGCCAGTGTGACCTCGACAGTGTGAGCACCCAACAGAACGTGCACACACAGAGGCTGGCAGCCAGTGGGGAGGGCTAGGAAGTGATCTCTTCAAAAGCAAGCCGGGATACAGGTCAGCAGGAAAGTTCAGTCCCTCCTGGTGAGTGCAGCTGGAGCTGACCTGAGGCTCTTGCAGAGCAACATGATTCTGAGGAGGTGTCAGGGTACAAGCTGCCTGAAGCCCGCTGCCTCCTCTAGCTTAGGGACTCATTTATTAGAAACAGATTTCCAAGCAGATTCCTATTTTGTGCTGGCTGTGGCATGCTTTGAGTTTGTTGCTTCTGCTGTAAGAGGAGCCCAAATGTCTCTCCCCTGGTGAGAGCATATGGGAAACAGCCCCTTGCCTCCATCAGAATCTTCCAAGCCTTTCCCCCTTCCTCCGCCCTGGAAACTCCTTTCGCCTCTGCCTGCCTGCTGTGGTCCTGTGTTCCACGCGCTGAATTTGGGGCTAGCCTGTTATTTGTATCTCCCTTCTTTATATCCTAGTCAAGACCAACTGACATGGGTGCACAAAAGGAAGCGGCTGGGCTTTATTGGGCAAACAGCACCAGAGAAGACTCTGGAAGACTAATGAGGAAAGCCCTGGAGTTGAGCAGACCTGGGTTTGGATCAGCTTTGCTACCTAATAGCTGTGTGAACTTGGGCAAGTGACCTAACATCTCTGACTTTAGGTTCCTCATTGTAAGATGGGGTCAAAACACTAAATTCACAGGGCTGTGAGTACTGGGAGAGATGCTCAGAAGAAAATGGTCATTTTGATGGCAAGTTCTTAACCCTTTTCCTTCTCCTCTGCCTCCTGCTCCTCTTCTTCTTCCTCTTCCCCCTCCTTCTCCTCCATCTCCTCATTCTCCTCTGTCTCCTCCTCTTGGTCCTCCTCCTCCTGTCCCCTCTCCTCGTCCTGTTCTTCTTCTTTATAAAGACTAGTTCAGTCCCCTACTTGCTAGTTGTGCAACCTTGGACTTTGTTTAACCACCCCCACCCCCCAAGCCTCGATTCCCTTACTTTGAAATGAAGTTGGTGCTAGTCCTTAACTCTCAGTGTTTCTGTAAGGAGTAAATCGGGTCAGGCATGTTAAACATGTATCAGGCACATGGAAAAGTGCTCAGCCAGAGTGATTGTCCTCATTGCTGTGATTACTATTGTTGTCCGCTCTTCTCTAGGTAGACTTATTATGAGTAGACTTAGCGGCCAAGGCTTCTTAAAAATGGTGCTTTGCTGTCTCCTTCAGGAGACCCTTCAGATGTGCATATTGTCATTTCCTCGAGGTCAGAGGTCATGTCCTTCATGCCACTCCGGGGCTTCCTTGGCAGCTGGCAGAGAGAAAGTGTTTGGTGTGTGCAGCAAAGAGTGAGCGCGGCGCGGCAAGCACAGCCGTCTGCTGGCTCCGTGGCCGGATTTGAGTTTCAGCATGTTCACGTCGCTTCCTGAATGTCCTTGCAGCAACTCCTGGGACTTCGCCGAGTCTCCATTCTTGCATCTGTATCATGGGTCTGACTGTCATTCCTACCTGTGAGGATTAATCTGGGCACATAGCAGGAGCTCAGTAAAGACTAAATGTTCCTCCAGAACATTCATGCGGTCAGGATCACAGGAGCTTCTCTGAGAAACGGCACCCATGTGCACCGCAGTCGCCACGCAAGTGGGCAGCAAGGACAGGTGATGGGAGAAACACAAGTAGACATTCATTGCCCATGAGGGGCTCTTTGAACCCCAGATTAGGACTGGTGTCTATCTAAAATTCTCTCTGGGACTAGGGTGTGGTGAATCCCTGAGTTATTATTTGATATTGAGGGGAAATGAATCTAAAATACAATGAAGCATTTTAAAGTGAACAATACAGTGGCACTTAGGACACTCGCAGTTCTTGCTGCCACTCTCCCCTGAGTTCTAGGGAGTCGGTGACCCCCTTAAGCTAGTTATATCCAGAGGAAGGCCCAGTTCATTCGTTCCTATGACTCCTAAGGTCACTGTCCCCTACTCACCCCCCTGCTCCCCAGGACTGTGGAGGGTGAGCATCTCCGACTAACATATGTTTAGGGAGAGTGAGGTGTTGACTCCACTGGGAAGATGCCCACTAAGAGGGCTGCACTGGCAGAGCTGGAAAAGCCACTTCTTGCCTCGATTGAAAGCAGGCACAGCACAGTGGCAGCTGCCCATTGTCCCTAACCCTTTTGGTGGCCCCAGTGAAAGGGATGATTACCCATGATGCCTCTGAGAGCTGCAGTTTGATTATGGCGTCTTCTATCGTGGATTCCTCCTCATCTGAGTAAATCTGCTCTGCATCAAAGCATCTATTGCAAAACAGCCTTGGCAGGCTCCACAACCTCCCAAAGAGCTACTTTGGACTTGTGAGTTAGAAGCACATCTTGAATATTTTAAAATACAAAAAGAATATTTTTTAGGTGCTGAATTTTTCCTGTGTGCCAAGCACTGTGCTCAATGCCCTAATGAATTATATCAGAAATGTTCTTACAGTGGCTCTAGGAAGTAGGCATTGCTTTTATTTACTTTTTATAGATGAAGTAACTGAGACACACTCGTCAGTGACTTGTGCAGGCCACATAATAAGTAGTCAAGCCCATGTTTTACACCACTGCTAATACTGTCTCTCCATAATCCCAGCATGGGTGCTAATTATTCGGTTGAACAGAAAGTAAATGTGTAGCGACCATGTACAAGTAGCTTGTTTGTGCTCGTTAATGTCCTAGCTTTATGACTTTGGACAAGTCACCTAACCCGCCCAGAAACTCTTTCTTCACTTCTATAATTGGGGTAATTTTCTTGTCTTATCTCTCTCAGATTGGTGAGGATAAGATAGGAAAACATACAGGGAAAGTTTGTGTAACATATAAAGTGCTATGTCAATGTCAGGAATGATATTAGGAACAGATGATTTCCTGGGATTGTGGACGAGCCACATAGCTGTGCATTAGGAACTGGAGCCCCTTGGGGGCTCTGTAATAACCCTGGAAGCTGCAAGTCTCTCCAGCTAAGTGTAATCCTGGACAAGCCATTTCCAGGATGAGCTCTTCGTGACTGCGAACTTTAAAGTTCTAGCCAACTTCTCAGAACTCCATTATCTGTATTTTTATCAAGTGTAGTTGGAATAGCACTGGAGAAATCCTGAGCATCAAAGCATTAAATAAAACAGGGAACTCTCGTCAGATGTCTCCAGCCTCTTCCATTTTTTGTAAAAATCACAAACTACCTACCACGGAGGTTGTGGTGCAGATTAAATTGAGATAAGGCATCTCAAAAATGCCTTGCATGGTGCCAGTGCTTGCCTCAGAGTGGGTGTTTAAAAGATGTGACTCTTTCTGTGACTTGCATGGTTATTCTTGGCAGGGGTGGGGGCTGGCATGAAGTATGCAAAAGGAGAGGGAGGTAGCAGCAAGGGGCAGGCACGTTGGGCACTTGTAGAACTCCTTGACCACAGGGCTTGCCAATTTCCTGATTCCAGAAATGAAGCTGTGACTTTGAAACAGAGCTGCCTTTTATGCACACTGGATGGCTTATGCATAGGGCTGTGTTTGACTTTCCATGGAGGTTATTTAGTTTCCCAGCAATGATGGGAAGAAGCAAGGGGCTAGAGGGTAGTACCACCCTTCACCCATTCCTTCTTTGGTATTCAAACGATTTAGCAACAAAACAGGCACGAGTCTCTGAGAAAGAAAAAATGTACTAATCCCCAGTGTGGACATGGAAGACCAGGGTTGCAGAAAGGCCAGGGAAGCAGTGGGAGTAGTCTTTTAGGTGTCACCTATAAATGTTGCATGTGTTCAGTGCCATCCGTGAAATAATTCATAGGCATAAAAGGAAAAATAGGCAATGTGTTCCTCTATCCTTTCCTCCTTTGCAGAGTAAACAATAGTAACAGCCTGGGTCTGAACCCTCCCACAGCCTTCCCGAGCACGTGCAAATACTTGCAGGCAGGGAGCATATCTACAGGGGATTTTGCTGTTTGTACTAGAGTGGGATTGTGATACATATGTTTCTCTGCAGCTTGAGTTTTGTGCTTAGGAGTATATCACGGACCTCGCAGCCCATCAGTACTTAGAGATCTGACCCATTCTTTCCAATGACTGCTTGGTAGTACCTAATATGAATATGTATCTGTGTTTATTCAGTCATTCAGCTGTTCATGCACATTCAGTTTCCCCCGAAAAAAGGGCAACATCCTTATTCATCTGGGCATATTTACCAGTGTTGGTAGGTAGATTGCTGAGTCAAGGGTTTTAATTTTCCTATGGCAAGGTTGCTTGGTTGATCTTCATTAATAGCATTCATATATTGTGAACAAACTTGTTCATCTATTCAGCAGATTAATTTACCTTCTCAATCATCAATTCTCCCATATAAAGGACATGAATTGAAAAGGTCTAATCTTCGTTTCTACAGATCCCAGAAAGAAGTAGATTGTAATTTATCAGACTGGACCAAATACTCCTGATGCCTTTCTTCACAGATCGAATCCAGTTATTCTCTTACCTTTTCTAGTCTCGATCACCCTAGGTCCAAACTTAGAAACCAAGTGAAACAAAATTTTGTTAGCAGCAAACAAGTTCTGGGTTCTTCCTCAGACAATACAAAGGGGACTATTGAGGCTGGAATAGGAAGATGAGCACAAATTACAGACGATGAGGATTGTCAGTCTGCTTTATGAATTTCTTTTGTAAGCATAGTACTAAATAGAATATTTAAATATCAGTAATATTGTGGGTACATGGATGCTCAATGTAAAGTTCTCCCAAACTTGTGTACCAAAAATGTTAAGATGTTAATACAGTCTGATCTATAAAAATTCTCATCATATACCATTTTCCAGGCATATAAGATCTATATCAAAATACTTCGGTATGTATGAAATACTCTATGGGGTTTTTGAAAGCGCTTCCACAATCTGTCCCACCCTTCCAGCAGTCTTGTATACCAGGAATCACTCTCCTCTTTTGACCACAGAGAGAGTTAGTCCTAGAGAGGCAAATGACTTGTCCAGAGTCACATATGTAATTGGCAACAGGGCTAAACCTTGAACTTGGGATTCCTGGTCCTGTGTTCTTTCTACTTGAGGGAGTGGTGTGTAACATGAGATCCTAATTCCATTTCTCATTAGGCCTCTGCTTGAATCTCACATGGCCTAATCTAATTTCCCTTTTACGCTAGGCATATGGATCCATGCTTCTTTTCATGGCTGATTTAACACTGATTGAGCACCAGTAATGTGCTAGGTGCTCTAGAGACCATCAAAATTAAATCTGGTTGTTGCCCTGTAGCTCCCAGTCTCAATTTGTTGGAGCCCAATCTAAAATAGTCATTGCTCTTCACAGAGACAGTACAGGCTTACAAAAATGTTTCTCCTTTGTAAACTTATTTCTCATCATTTTTCCTTAGGACTCCAGAGGGAATTTCTTATTGTCAGACAGGAATATCCAGTGACTGGTCTCTGAATAGTTTGGAAAAATAGCCCCTTATTTTGCTCAACTTACTCTTGAAGATAAACATGTTAGTTGGTTTTCCCTTCAAGAATAACAAGTAGAGGCCAGCTTTGTCTTCTAAGAAGTCAGAAGTGCAGCTCACCCAGCATGAGACGGTTTGAAGCACACTGGAATGGCCTCCCTGAGCTCACATATTTTCCTTATTAGCTGAAATGTCCTTTTTGGAGACGTCATTCCTCGATGCCTTCCCAACCCTCATGCACTCAGTTACCGCGCTCTATGTGACCATGCTCTCTGCATGGCCTCTGGAATATTTTCAGCATCAGCCCCTTGCCCAACATCCCCACTGCCACTGGCCTTGTCACCTTAAACAGTGACAACAAGGTGCAGCAGATATCCCTATTAGTATCATCTCTTCTTCTTTTTTAATATATATTTTTATTGTTATTTATGTCTTTTACATTTTGTATTCCCCTTGGGTAACCCACCACCAATTCACCCGTGATCCATCGCCATGGTCCCTTGTGTTCTTTTCTACTCCATTTTGTGCCCTTATCCTCCCCTCCCCCCGCCCCCCCACCCACTGAGTGTCTCTGTCCTATTTGGTTTCCTTATAGTCCTGTTATAAGTGAAACCATTCGATATTTTTCTCTTTCTTTCTGGCTTATTTCACTGAGTATGATCACCTCTAATTCCATCCATGTTGCTGCAAATTGCATGTGTTTATCTTTTTTGAATGCTGAATAGTGTTCCATTGTGTATATGTACCGCATCTTCTTGAGTATCATCTCTTCTAATCTACCCTACATTCTCTGGGCAGAATCATATTTCAGAAATCCTGGTAAAAAACCAGAGCTGGTTTCCATTCCCTGGAGTAGTAGTTTCTCAAAGTCTGTTTGTTCATTTGCTTCTTTATTTATTTTTCCAGTAGGCAGGGACAGACTTTTTTCAAGCAAAGTATCAGCTAGTTAAAGCCCCCCCCCCCAATGAAAAGCAGGTAAGAGTAGACATGCTGTAAAACATCTTGGTATGCCTTGGTTGGAGCAAGAAGGGAAGACCCAGAGTCACCCATCATTCAAGGGTCTCAGGGAACACAGTGTGAAGGCCACTGACTTACAGATCAGTAAATACCCCCTTAACTTGGCATTCAAGGCTGTACTAACCTGCTCCTAATCTGTCTTTCACATTAGACTTCCAACTCTTCCCAAAAGAGCCCTTTGCTCCAGCATTTTCATCTTTTTTCTGTACTTCCTACACAACTGGAGCATTCCCCATTCTTAACCTTTGCACAGGCCATGCCCCTGAGCCTGAAATGCCCTCGACTGTTCTCTTTATGTCTGAATTGCATTCACCCTTAGTGGACCAGATCTTGCCCCGTTTACACCAAGAAACCTTCCCTGGCTACCTTGTTTCACAGGGACTCACTTCCTAGGGCTATGGTGATTTTTGTCTTCCAAATAAAAGAATGAAGACAGAAGCTGTTCAGCAAAGAGATTCTGTAGACTGTTTTTATGTGCTGCTTCTTCCTAGAAAAGACTTATGGTCTGATCATTAAATGTGGGACCCAGGTTTGCAGGGTTTGTGTCCTGACCCTGATACTTGTTAGCAGTGTGACTTGGGGCGTTAACCTCGCCTCGAGCCCTTCATCTGTAAAATGGGGACAATAATAGTATACTCATCTCCAAAGGTTATGTGAGGATCAAATTGTCTCAAACTCCAAGCACAGTGGCACTTTGTAAGCATTTCATACATATTAGCTCTTATCAGGGTAGCCCAGACAGGAAGTATTGAATGTCTGGGCAAAAGCAGAGACAGGAATATCCATTGAGGGCAGAATTGTTGCAAGATTCTAACATAGAGACTGCAACATGATCAGTGCAGCCCAAAACAGGGTGTTGCATCACCAGGTGAGAATGGGGTGCCCTATGAGGATGTTCCCTCAAGACCTTTCTCAGTTCTCACAGAGTTATAATCAATAATTATGAGCTCTTGTACGTAAATTTAAAACCAGGGCCCAACCAAAATGGATGGTTTCTGTTGTTATCTATGCTCCTGTAATATCCTTAGGTTTTTTTATTATGGTAAAATGTATAACTTAAAATTTACCATCTTAACTATTTCTAAGTGTACAGTGGAGTAGTGTTAACTATATTCCCACTTGAGCAACAATTCTCCAGACCTTCTTTGGTTTTTAAAATTGAAACTATACCCATTGGACAACAACTTGCCTTTTTCCCCTCCTCCCAGGCCCTGGAAATTATCATTTAGTATTCTAAGAGTTTGGCTACTTTAGGCACTTCACATAAATGGAATCATGCAGTATTTGTGTTTTAGTGCTTGTGATTTAGCATAATGTGATTCTTTTTTCATTTATCTTATAACCTGTGGAAGGATTTCCTTCTTTTTAAAGGCTGAATAATATTCTGTTCTATGTACATACTACTCTTTCATTACCCAGCATAAGTCAGTGTATGTTGCATACTACAAACAATTCTGAGATGAACAGGGGTGTGCAAATATCTCTCCAGGATCTTGTTTTGGATATTTTGGATATATGCTCAGTGGTAGGACTATTGTGAATATATACTCACATGTGGGATTCCTAGGTCACACAGAAATTCTATTTTTTTTTCCTTTGAGGAATCGCCATACTGCTTTCCATAGTGCTACACCATTTTACATTCTAATCAGGAGGACACAGAAATACAATTTCTCCACCTATTTACCAACACGTCTCATTTCCTATTTTTTAAATAATGACCATCCTAACAAATGTCAAGTGGTACCCT
The DNA here is from genome assembly GCA_004024925.1 of Scalopus aquaticus. Classification (NCBI taxonomy): domain Eukaryota; kingdom Metazoa; phylum Chordata; class Mammalia; order Eulipotyphla; family Talpidae; genus Scalopus; species Scalopus aquaticus. The sequence goes on from PVIJ01002690.1 coordinate 95,271, forward strand.
GTTGTGATTTTTATTTGTGTTTCCTTAAAGATTCGTGATATTCAGCTTCTCTTCAGGTGTTTGTTAGCCATTTGTATATCTTCTTTGGATAAATGACTATTCAAGTCCTTTGCTCAATTTTTAGTTCGGCTATTCATTTATTGTTGAGTGTTAGGAGTTTTTTCCCCCACATATTCTAGCTGTGAACCACTTATCAGCTATGTGGTTTGCAAGTATGTCCTCCCACTCCATGGGTTGATTTTTTTGGTTGTACAGAATTTCTTAGGTTTTATATAGTATCATTTCTCTACTTTTACTCTTTAGTGTTCTTTAAATATGCATCTATTTTGTCTTCCCCATGAGATTCCAAACTTTTTGAGGGGAAATGCAGTGTCTGACTCTTCATACATTTCCTGTTGTGTCATGCTCTGTGCTGGGCTCAAAATAGTTGCTCAGAAATGTGTACTCAAGACACATCAACCAATTATCCACCACAAGCACTTTAGCAAAATCCCTTTTCTAGTTAACTAGGAGCTAAGAACGAGGCACTTGGAATTATCCCAGGAGATGTGTTGGGGAGGTGACTACAAAGCATGGCGCCAGGTCAGGAAAGGGGCCCTCTGTGGTGGCAGGCAGGGGCATCATGCCAGGTACAGTAAAACTCTGTAAATGTTAGTTGGTATCCTGAAGAGTGGACTAGCTGCTTGGGGCAGGGAGAAGCAAGGCCAGGAAAACTGAATGGACACATGGAAAAGTCAAACTAACGTGATAGTTTGCCTACTTAGAATTGTGTGCGCGTGCGCGCGTGTGTGTGTGTGTATGTGTATACACACACACTCTGGAGTGCAAAGGGAAAGTCAAACTATCAAAATTGCTTTGGTTACCAGGAAGATAGTTAGCTGTTTGCTTTCTTTCAAAGAGTAACTACAGATCACAGATCTGATTAATATTCGGTGCTTGTTCAATATAGTGTCGTGGAAGGAAAGAAAGCAAATAAGGGGAGGGAAGACGGATTATGAGATAAAGCATCCGCTCCAAGGGCTCTTAGAGATAGATAGGGGTTTCTGACCAGCTTTATTTTAAAATGGGTGTTTACTTTGGGACTCACAATACTGAAAGGTGAAAACACAACAAGGATAATGGTCCCTGCTTTTGACTAGAACTGAATATGAGATTGGTATGGGAAGAGTAGAGTTATTCTTCCAGGATTTGTTTTTACCTCCTGGGAATAAGATGAGGGCAATATTTGGCTCCAATCCATTAATTTTATGTACCACCTAATGAGATCCAAGTTTGATGTTCACGCTGGGTAACGATAAAAGCTAAAAGCCAATTCAGACAAATAAAATCAATAAATATTTATTAAACACCTACTTTGAACAAAATAAGTATATGCAGAGCATCTCTGCTCTATAAACACAGCAGAAGTTATGAATGGTTCTCCACCCAAGGGAGCTTATAATCTAGGTGAGGACTCAGGTCTAATATACCTAAGGTAATAATGAATAATTCAAGTTGGGTTAAAATTTAATATAGCAAACATTTGTTAAACATTTGCTATGTACCATGTGTTGTGGATTCAGTGGTTAATAAGTGCCAACAGGTGATGTAAGCAAGATGGTGGATGTGTAAGCTCCAGGCCCTTCACAGAAACATTGCATGAAGACTGACTAAAACAATGCTAGAGAATATTCCAAAATGGTCAAAGATCTACAGCAGCTGTCCAATGCCTAATCAAAAAAAGCAACATTCAAAATGGTAAGAGATTTCATGGCATTTTATTCACCTCTCCCCAGTGTAGCCTAGCATGTTTGGGAGAAAGCTAACCAGTCCCCAGTTCTCTCCCTTGGCACAGAAAGAGCAGAATGGAATTTGTTTGCAATATTTTTGTGTGTCTGTGGGCTGCCAGGGGAAATGGTATCTGTCCTACCTGATTCACAGCTCAGATGGAACATGTTAGTATGATCTATGTATCAGGCTGGAAGCCATGGAGGCAATGGCGGGTGCTCTAGCACATGAAAACTGCAGAACTACAGTCCTGGGGTAGCTGGAAGCAAGAGATTATAGGCAGAGGAATGCAATAGGACATCTAAGTCCCTGAGAAGAACCAGGGGTGAGATTCTTTGGGAAATTAAGACATTCAAAAGCAGCCAGAGGCTATAATAATATAATAATATATAATATATAATATATAATAATAATATAATAATACAAGACCATTCATAAACAGGCCCAGACAGGACACCCACAAAAGAACTGAGAAGAACTTAAAACTCTTCACCATGGAGAGATCCCAAGGCTCAGGGACTTGCTAGGTAGTGAGGATCTTCTGTGCTAGTCTGCAGAAATTAGAAGAGGTGGCTGCCTTTTCAAATGCCCAATTTTCAAAAAAAGATGACAAGTCATGCAAAAAAAAAAATCAGGAAAACCTGGCTCAATAAAAGAAACTAAATAAATAAATAAAAGAACAAAATAAATCTCCAGAAACTCTCCCTGAAGAAACACAGGCATATTTAACTTACTCAAAGGAAATTGAAATACCTGTCTTAAATATACCTGAGGAGCTAATGGACAATACAAAGAACTGAAGGAAATAAAGTGCTGTGGAGTTAATTATGTACCCAAACTCATATATTGGGTTTCTAGTCCCTACCCCAATGTGATCATTTAATAAAACTGAGGGAATACATTACTATTAGATCTGACCTCAGGAAGATGCTAAGTAAATCGTTCAAGTTGAAATGAAAGGATGCTAGGCAGAAATTTGAAGACATATGAAAATATATAGTTCCCAAATAAAGGCAAATACCTGGACAAATAGAAAAAGACATTATTAGGTCAGCTTATAACTCCACTTTGTATTTATAAAGTACTTAAAGCCAAATGAAATAAAAATATAAATCTGCATTAACAGGTTTATATTACATAAAGATGTGAATTGTAACACCAATAATATAACATGGGATGCAGATGGAGCTGTAAAGGAGTAGAATTTATGTATGGGATTGAATTTTAAATTGGTATCAATTAAATATAGATCATCATAACTTTAGGATGTTATGTGTAATCACCATGGTAATCACAAATAAAATATCTATAGAATATACAAGAATGGAAATGAGAGTAGAATCAAAATGTGTTACTATAAATAGGGCCTTCCTGGTGGCGCAACAGGTTAAGTGGAGCGCTGTGGAGCTGTCAGTGGCTGTGGTGTGAGTTAGATGCCTGGCTGGGGAGATTCGCACATGGCACAGAAGACCTCTCCTGCCTCACCCACTGCTCCCCTCAGCAGTGTATTTGGGTCTATCTGCCTGTTCTGTTCCCGACTCTATCTCTGGTGAACCCTCTCACCACCCCAACCTCTGGCCTGCACCCCACCTTGTATGCAAAAATAAATAAATCTTAAAAAAATGTGTTACTATAAATACATCAACTAAGCACAAAAGGAGTCAATAATGGAGGAAATAGGGGCAAAATAATATGTAAGAAACAAAACAAATAATAAAACAGCAAAGTGAGTGCAGCCCTATTAGTAATTGATTTAAGTGCACAGGGATTAAACTTTCCCATCTAACGATATGATTATAAAGACTTATACGCCATGTCATAATCATGCTGAAAATTCTGACTAGAAAACACAAACACAAACTATTACTATTGGGTTGTCAGTGGGTGGTATGAATAAGCATGCTTTTTTCTGATCTTGTACTTTATATACATATTCATTGAAGTAACATTGATTTATAATATTCAGTCATGAGTCACTTAATGATGGAGATATATTATGAGAAATACATCATTAGGTAATTTCATCACTGTGCGAACATCAGAGTGTAATAACACAAACCTAGATGGTGTAGCTTCCTATGCACCTGGCTATGTATGGTCGAGCCTGTTGGAACCGGTATCATATACGTGGTCATCATTGACAGAAAGGGCAGCAAGCAGCACGTGACTGTGTGTATTTCAGGTGTACAGCACTACAACTCGGCATGAGTGTATACTACACCAGGAGCAACATCAGGGTCTAGTTTCCATCCACCATCATACAGTTGATCCCTTTTGCCCATTTTGCCAACCTCCCAACCTCCTTCCCCTCTGGTAACTACCCATTTTTCACTGTATCAAAAGGTTTTTGTTTTGTTTCTTTGCTTAGTTTCTTCACAAATGAGTGAAATAATACAGTATTTTCCTTTCTCCATCTATTTCACTTAACATAATCCCCTCAAGGTCCAACCATGTTGTTGCAAATGGCAAGATTTCATCTTTTATAATTGAATACTATTCCATTGCTGTGTGTGTGTGTGTGTGTGTGAGAGAGAGAGAGAGAGAGAGAGTGAGAGAGACAGAGAGAGAGAGACAGAGAGACAGAGAGAGATCATTTTTATCCATTCATCCGAACCATAAATGACTTTTACAATAATGGCTACCTATCAGTGTGTAATATGGATATATTACAGGGCACTTCAATACACCACTTTCAATATTTGACAGAATAGCTAGACAGATGATCAATAAAGAAATACAGGATTTTAACAAAATTGTAGATCATGAAGCCTAATAGACATATGCAGAACAGTTTATGCAATAATAGTAGAAAACACATATTTCTGAAAGCACATGGAACATTCTCTAGGATAAATGAGATAACAAGGCTTGATAATTTAAAAAAGATTGAAATCATTTCAAATATCTTTTCTAATCACAATGGAATGAAACTAAAAATCAACAGGAAAACTGGAAGGTTCACAAATATGTGGAAATTAAATAACACAACCAAAGGTCAAAGAATAAATTACAAGGGAAATTCAAAAATGTCTCAAGACAAATGGAAATGAAAACATATCATACAAAAGTTATGGTATGCAGCAAAGTCAGTCCTAAGAGGGATCTTTACATTTTATAATATATAAATCTTAATTTTACAACTTACAGATCTAGAAAAAGATGAATAAACTATAATAAATCCAAAGGTAGTAGAAGAAAAGAAACAGTACAGATTTCACCAGAGATAGGGAATAGAAAAAAGAGAAAATCAAAGAAACCAAGAGTCAATTTCATAAAAAGGACAACAAAGTTGACAAACCTTTAGCTAGATTGATTAGGAAAAAAAAAAAAGATTCAAATGACTAAAATCAGAATTCGGGACATCACTACTAGTTTTACACTAATAGAAATGATACAAGAAAGTACAATGAATGATTAAAGGTATGCCAACAAATTGGTTAACCTAGTTGAATGGACAAGTTCCTAGAAACACACATACACAACCTAGAAATATACAATCTGAATAGATCTATAACTAGTAAATAGATTGAATCGATAATGAAAATATTCTAAACAAAGAAAAGCTGAGGACCCAATGACTTGACTTCTGATTTCTACCAAACATTTAAGAATTAATACCAATCCTTCTCAGAGTCTTTCAACAAACTGTACAGAAGGGAACACTTAACTAATTCAATCTATGAGACCAGAATTACCCTGACACCAAACCCAGACAAAGACAATGTAAGAAAATTATGGGCTAGTATCCCTGATGTATGTTGATGCAAAAATCCTCAACAAAATGCTAGCAAATCAAATTCAGCAGCACATAAAAAGGATTATACACCATGACCAAATAAGATTTATTCCTGGAATGCAAGGTTGTTTCCACATGTGAAAATAAACCAAGTGAATACACACCATTAACAGAATAAAGGGGAAAAAACCTACATGATCACTTCAATTGATACAGCAAAAGCATGTCACAAAAATTCAACACCTGTTCATAATTTAAACACATGCTAACACTCAGTCGCTCAAGTCACTTAGAAGGAAACCTTAACCTATCCAGACACTGCAGCAGAATTCCTATGTGCACATTGAGCAGGAAACCTTCCCATACCACACATCCTTACCAGTATTCATTAAGAAGAAACTTTGTGTAGAAGGGAGACATAATTGATATCTGATAATTATTGGGAATTTACAGTGAAAGAGAAGGGCAAGACTGAAAAGATCTAGGAAGGTGTTTTAAGAAAGGGGCTGCTTAGTTCAATACACTAATTATTGAATATCAGATTACCATCACCAGAATTTCTATGTGACACCCGGTGTGAGAACTAGATTTACTGTAGAGTTCATTTGCCTTTAAGAATCTCAAAAGATTAAATTTTCCTCATTGCAGTGGCTAAATAAATGGGTCAGTGGATGGATGAAGAGATGTTGGATGAATGGAGAGATCACAAACAGGTGGATAGATGCTGCAAGTATAGTTGAAGGGAAATTGGATGGATGGCTGGCTGGCTGGCTGGCTGGCTGGCTGGCTGGATGGATGGATGGAGAGCTTGCCTGAGACAAAGGGAAAAAAATCTTTAGTTAATCTGCCTATTTTCTGATTCTTTTTGAAGTTCATGTAGGCCTCCCACAAGACATCATGAAATATATCTTGATCTCTTCCCACTCCTTTCATTAAGTTTTGAATGTCCCCAAGTAATGGTGGAAGCGCTGTATCTTAGCTTAGTTTCAATACATTTGAATGACGTGAATTCTCACCGTGAAAGTATAAGCTACATTACAACTTAGTTTGTAGTTAATCGAACTCCACTGTCCTATAATTTTGGCAACTGGGCAACAACTAAGGAACTGGCAGTCAACTCCAAGGAACTTATATTCATCCTGTCTAATACATCCAGCTAATACAAAGTGAACTAGTGATGTGGTCAAAGCTAGTTGTTGAAATGACTTATCCATTGGAAACAAGGTATGCAACACATACAAATTGATTACTTGCTGTGAGACAAATAAAGCATTGCTGCTATCTTTAGGAGCTCACAGTCTGATGGGAGAAACAGATGTGTAAAACAAGGAACTGGGATACATTGAGCACTTGATAGGAAGTAGAGAAAGAAGTGGGGGAGCAAAGGGCTGATGAATTACTTGAAAGGTTCACAGAAAGCTTCTTATGGTAGAGGTATTGGGAATCCCTGGAGACCAAGCCAAGGAGATGAGACTTTCTCTTATAGAGGGAAATCAGTGAAAGTCTTTGAGCAGAGAATAGAGTTGTAAACTTTGCTTTAACCCTTGTTAGTTGACACTGGACCATCATCATACTAAGTCACTGAAGTAACTAACTAAGTATCTCTGGTTGAATCAATTTTGATTTCTGAATATTCTTTGAACCAAATCAGAGGTGGGAGCAGCTTTTTCTTTGTTGTTATTTGTGTATTTGTCACTGTTTCTTTTTGTCTCCAATACAATCTCAGTCAGAACATTCTCGTATTTAGGGATTACTACTGCAGTTTTATTTTTAGTATTTCTTTCTCAGTCTCTCTTCCCCCTTGTGCATGCATGTGCACAAAAGAATTTAACCTTTTCAGGGCCCATGAGGGTCTATGAACTTGAGGGAGAAAAAAGGAATATTTGCATTTTCACTAATCTAACTGATATTTAACTTTCTCCAATGATAAATATAGGTAATAAACTACCGTAGTATTAGTGGTAGTTGTGACCAAAAAAATCACATGTATTTTCCTGTGAAATTATAGTCATCATCAATGCCCTGAAATATTTGTGCTGATCAGTATTGGGAAATTACATTAATTATGAGACCTGCTGCTAAAACTTGTTTAATGTTGTTTAATAAAGATGCATGTGTATGGTTACATCACAGAATTTTTAATAATGGAGCTTTTAAATGTAGGTTTTCCTTGGTAATTCTGTATATTTAATTTTATACGTTTAAAAACATTGCTCTGAGAGGGATCCACAAACTTCATCATACCTAGTACAAAAAAAAAAAAAGAGTAAGTGGCCCTACATTGCATTTTCTATAATTGCTTGTTCTAGAAAGTAAGGTATAACACATTGCTTTTTGGCTTCCATGTTGACATCTTTCATGCAGACACTTGCCCAAGTTTGTAAACATTTAGATCAGTGCTCTAGAAGTCCACTAAAATGGGTTGCCTTTGTATAGCTCTAGGCAGAAAAGTAACCTTATGTGAGCAAATCAGGTTTTCAACCAAGCTTAATTCTTCAGGGTGCCATACCCCTGGGTACAGAATAATCTATTGCTGTACTTGTGGCTAGTGCTCCTGTTATTTTTGGGAATAGTGAGAAACTGAGATTAAGGTAGCCTGCATGATTGCATTTAACTATTCCTCCCTGGATGCCCCTGTCAACAATGTGCTTATGTAGGTCAAATGAAGATAAAGAAAAATAATGGGAAAACTGCCCAGTGCTTTGCCTGCCCAGGACGAGGCTAGGCAAAAACTTGTTAGGAAAGGAAGAGGCGTGGCGAACATGCACATTTCATGGCGAGAGGGGGATGGATTTTGTTCCATTCCCCCCACCTCCCATTACTAAAGTGGAGGGAGAAGGGGCGACTGGCTTGATTGTCAAGAAAATGGAGTCGTTTGGTCGCTGCCTGGCAACGCAGACCCTAATGAGGTAGGTACTTAATGAGCCAGGTCTTCTTCCTTGTGTTCTTTTCAAAGGGCTCTTCATGAATTCATTGTCAGGTTCTGTCTCCATGCTCGTGTATTTGTCTTCTTTTCCCTCATTGCTAATATGCAGGAAGGTACCCTAATGCACACACACATCAGTGAGTGACTCACTGAGCATTTGAAACGTGCTGTACATACATATATCGGTCCATTGTCAGTGATTTATTATTGCCAGATCTAGGTATGCTGACCCTGAAATATCCCAAAGGCTCTATAGTGAGAGTTTGGTAGTGCTCGCACGTTCACACTCTACCTCTGCACACAGAGGGACACACGCACACACACACACGTGCGCACATGCACAAACACACACCCCACCGACGCATGCGTATTGTATATAGCTGTAAAGAGCCAAATGTTCACACCCATCACCTACTTCTATGAGAGATGACACTGAAGCACGTGTGTCTGTGAGGAGTGTCCATTCTCAAACATGTCTGCAAGGAACACAGAGTACTGCGGGTCGTTTTTGCCTCTGGCCACCAGCCTCTGCAGCCACCACCTGCGGCTTTGCTTTCCTCCCAGGCTTCATTACCCACACGTGATAAAGTGCTATTGCAAAAGGGACTTGGAAGCATGAGCATGGGGCATGCACATCTATGATTACGGATACCTGGGCCAAGAAGCTGGAGATCACAGGCCATGTGCACATGAAAATATGGACACCTGGACCGAGAAGTCAGGGATAAAGGGGCGATTCACGGGGGCTGGGTTGGGGTGCTCAGTTGCTGCCTCCCTGCCTGCTGGTCTGCCTGTGAGTCCACTCCCCTGATTCAGCATTATAGGCATGGTAGACGTACTGAAGGCTCTAAAATTCTCTTCCATCTCTGAGTCAACAATGAATCTGACTGGACTGGGATGGTTGCAGAAGAGTGCCACACCCCACCTCTCCCTTCTCCTTCCCTCATGCCTACAGACCCAAACTCACACACAGACATTCGTTCCCTGGAGGTTGGGGGTGGGGAACCCTTTGCTCACAGGCTCTGCACAGATCTGCAGAGACCCTGCTCCGCTCTGTACCCACCTCGCAGTGTCTTCTGCTGATGTGGTGAAAAGTAACTCGTACTGACTTGGTTCTAATTTTTGTAGAGCTACCTGGACTGACACAGGAAGAACTCAAGTGTCCCCACTTATTCAGACCTTTGTCAGCATGTGGGAATGCAGCTCCTTTGGCTAAGCTATCTAGCTAGTTACAGGATACACTGGGATGTCTGCCACCCACGCCTTTTAAAGAAGATTCTCCGACACCAAATTAGCCATTTGAAAATTGAGCGTAAGTGATTCCCATTTGGCTAATTGCTTTTAGGGAGTCTGTCAAAACCCCTCACTTACTCCAGCCCACACTCAGTTAGGAATTCCGAAATAGATCTGTGGTTGGGGCAGTGGCTGGGGAGCAGCTTCGGTTGCTAGGATGGAGACAGCCTGGTGTGGTGGCTCGGGACCTGTAGGAAGTCCTAAGGGGTGACCTACAGGGCTTCCCAGGCTGACAGAATGTGGGGAGAAGCTGATCTGATGCGACCAGCCACTTGGTTGAAATGCAAACTGAGCACTTAGAAATGCTGTGGACCAGTGCGGGGGTGAGAAGCGCTAGATCTACCTGTACCACCTTAAGCCGTAGCTACTAGAACTTCAGGGCAGCGCAAAGTTCATCCTCAAGTTCAAGGCTGTCCCTTTCGAAGCTTGCCAAGCTCTTTTTCCCGAACCCTTTGAAAGGCTGTGCCCTGGATTTGTTTTGCTATGAATAAGCAGATCAGTAAAGCTGTCGGTTGCCTCTGATTGTTTTAGTTATCTGTTTCCACAATTTCCACAAATTGCCCAAAATTTAGAGGCCTCAGTGTATATTTTTTATTTCCCAGTTTCTGTGGGTGACGAGTCTCTCACAAGGCTGCAGTCAAGGTGTTAGCCAGAGATGTCATCATTTCAAGGCTCAATTAGGCAGATGCCCACGTTGAGGCTCACGCTTGTGGTTGTTGAGAGGATTCAGTTCCTTTCAGGTTATTAGACTAAACACCTCAGCTCTTTCCCTGCTCTTGGCCAGAGGCCACCTTCAGTTTCTTGCCACACGGCCTCTTCAGTGTGGCAGGTCACTTCATCACTGTGTTCAAGCCCAAAAGGCAACAGAGAGTGTGTGCCAGCAGGATGGATTAAGTCTTTTGTAACCTAATCCCCAAAGTGATATCCCGTCACTTGCCATATTCTGTTCCTTCCAAGCAATTCACCAGGTTCAGAAGCTGTTGAGGGGATGTAGTCTAATGGAAAGCTCTGAGGGCTGGGAGTGAAGAATGTTGTCTCCTAACGCTGGCGCTGCCATTAGGTACACGTGGAAACTTGAGCCTTTTTCCTTACTTTCTCTGTCCTAACTTTTACTTGCTTTAGGATGTGAACTAATAATACCTGCTATAAGGATAAAGCTAAACAAAAAATATGAAGATACTCTGAGGAACTTTTAATAATTATTATGTCTTTGGTTGGGAGGGTATCTCCCTCCATCCACTCAGAAGAATCGAGTTGTAATGTTTAAGTCATAAACTCTGCAGCTGGATACTTGGGTTGAGTCTGAGTTGTGACGTTAACTCTGTTACCTTGGTCTAGTTATTTCATCGCTCTAAGCATCCATGTACTATCTGTAATGGTTATAATACCTGCCCACCACGTTTGCAAGTAATAAATGAAACAATGTTTATAAAACATTCAGCAGAATAATTACAATTAGCATACCATATGAGCTCAATAAATGTGACTTGTTAATTTTGTTATTATTCATCTGTAATCACATGAGGGGTTGTAAACTCATATACTCTTAAAAAGGAATTCTCTAAGCCCATCCCTTAGGCCATTCACTCTCATCATCCCCACACAGTTGGGTACTCTTTTTAATTTCAGGCTCTTATCTTTCCTCCCTTGGCACACACACATACTAGCACACACACAATTCTATTTTCCTTTTGTACTTTGTTTCTGTGTCTCATTCTCTATGAGGATGTCAGGGAGAGAGTGAAATTGAAGGATAGTTTGTTTCCTGGGATATGGTCACAGTAACTTATGCTGAAGGCTAAAATATGCCCAAAGAGAGAGAATTTATCTATGTGTTTATATTTCTAAAGTATATATGTAATATATTTATATATGTACACACATACATGTTAGAGAGACAGAGAGAGAGAGAGAAGCCCGGAGGAAATTTTGGAAAAATGACTCTGAGAGCAAATGAAGGTCACGTTCCATAAGCAAGAGACTGTGGCTGAATGCCTCAGTGATCACATCGTCATTGCTTCTCACTTCCCTCTTTCCAACAATGTATAAAATCCAATTTTTACATAAGCGTCTTTGGCCACTCTTTTAGACAACCTGTTTATTCATCCATGGATGCTTTAGTAATTTCCCAGTCTGGGCAAGTAGATTACAATGGGGCCAAAGGTGGACTTGCTATCTTGCCAGTCATCAACTTTTTCCCAGGATAACTTCTGCATCCTGGCTGAGGTGCTACACCCCTTTGAAATTGACCTTGTCAGCTGCGAGGACTTGTATTATAGTGAAAAGAACTTGATTACCAGAGAACAGACCTAGGTTCTAATTTCACCTCTGTTGCTAACAGCCATCCTTCTCTGAGCCTCTCTTGCTCACCCTGGTAACGACATTGGTAATATCTGCCCTGCTGACCTCAGAATCTGGTTGGAAAGCTCAACTGAGATGTCAGGAGAGCGTCCTGAAACATTCTGTGCCATGTGGATGTAGCTAGTTATGGTCAACAAGAGTCAAGGATTCTGTCTCTTGTTTTAACTTCTGCACTCTGCGGGGACTCGCCCAAATCTCTAAGCTCCGGTTTATTCACCATTAAATAGCCACTGTGAGGCCCAGAGGGAGTTGTAAGCAGGTGGCTGGATTTTCCCAAACCACGTCTTGTTCTTAACTGTGGGTAGTTGACACCTTGCTGGGGACTGAATGGCGCCTGGCACGAGAGTGCGGAAGCCGTGTGGTGTGCCAGCAGGCAGAGGTTGTGGTCACGGCTGTGAGACATTATTAGCTAGATGTGTTCAGACTTTCCCAGACCGAGGAAAAAATAGAAAGAAAATATTTGAAAATAGAATTTTAAATGCTGTGCAACTGTAAGATCCTACATTGGAGCCCTGCTCATTTTTTATAACTCTTTCTCTGTGTTGGGTGCAGTGCTAAGTTCTTTATATACACTATCTCGTTACAGCCTCACTTTAACCCTGTAAGGAGGTAAGAGACAGATGAGAGGATTGATGTTTCAAGAGATCATTAGTTTTCTTGAGACCAGGCTTGGAACTGGCAGAGCCTTACTCCAAGGTCATCTTGAGACTTGGATAAAACTGGCCCCAATTTATAGATTAGGAGAATGAAACAGCAAGGTAAATAAACTACATTAAGTCAGATGACCAGTTGGTTGCTCTTATTGACGCCAAAGCCCGTGCTTACTATATGTATACTGTAAAATGCGGAGTGTTGATCAATTCATCATTCTCTAGGAAGCCATTACTTAACACATACTCAGTGCAGGGGGCTTGCCACAGGAGGGGGCACTGGAAATAGACTACAATTCAGTTGAGAAGACAAGAAATACACAAGGCTAAGCTTGATGGTCCAAGGCAGTGTGCTGAGTTTCTATTGAGCAGGGAGATAGGCCTGTGGCCCAGACCATAGTTTGTCTCTCACACAGGATACCTCAGCTTCCTTGTGGCTATTATGGAGAACACTGCAACGATAGTGATTCAAAGCCCAGACTCTGGTGGTGGATATATCTGAAGTAATGTTCAAGTTCTATATTTACTGTTTGGCTGTTGGTAAATAATTTGGCCTCCCTTCCTGTACCTTGACTTCCATCTCTGTAACGTGACGATGATTGTATGTAGTACCTATGTCACAGGGTAGAAGTGGTTCTCAGGGTTCAGTAAGATAACGTGCAGAACGTCAGGCACAGGGTAGCTGAGTGCTTGTTGAATGTAGCCATGGTTATTATCAACAATAAGAATGTATCTGTTGTGGGTAGGAGGCAAGGATAGAGGTCGTGTCAGGGACTATAGCATAAAGGACAAGGATGTGTAATCCAAGCACATGGATTCAAGGTCAAAGTCTATTATCAATGCACTCTAATACTTTGCAGGAGTCCCTATCCTTCTCTGGGTTTGTTATTTTGACAATAAAGCACCCTGCCATACTCTGGACTGGGATCTTGGACCATTATTGTTATAGCAATGGCCCCAGCATCCTGGTGTGCCTTGCACTCAAACATGGAAAAGGTCCTACTGAAGTGAAATATAGAGTGACCTATGGGTGTCAGGAGAATATGTGCTAGGACCTGTGCGGTGCAAGTTACAAAGAGTTAGACAGGTTTGGACCCAGGAAAGGACTTTTCTGAGTGTAGTGGTTAAGAAAATACACCCAAAAGCCATGTCTCCTGGGTCCCACTTCTGACTCTGCAATGTACCAGCTGTATGACTTGGACTATTTTAGCCTCTCTGACATTCAGTTTCTCACCTGTAACGAGGATAATAATAGTGCCTACATCAAAGGATTGGTATAAAAATTAATTTAATATTTGTGATTTGCTTAGATCAGTATCTGACATATGTGAAACACAATAAAAGTGCTTGTTAAGTAACAAAATAGATAAAATTGAAAGCTCATTAAGAATTGGAGGAAGTATTTTGATGGGTGACGAGTTCCTTGTCACTGCCAGAATGCAGTCAAGGCTGGTGGTACTTAATATACAAGCACCAGGAGATAATTGCACAAGATATATTTCAACCATCACTCTCTGATCAGAGTTTCTTGCCTCCCAGATTTACCTACCTAGTCAGTAGACAGTAAGACTTAAGATAAATCCAAGTTAGACCAGAACTTGGTAGAGTTTTCTTTTCTCCTATGTACTCTCAATCTTAAGTTTCCATTTCCTTGGATGAAATTTTTAAACTGATCCATGAAATTTCGTGGTATGAAGGGCAGAATCAACCAGTCACCTTTCCCATCCTCACAAAGCAGTTGGTACTTTGAAAGCCAGGTTTATTTCTTGCCTTCTTGTCAGATCCTAGACAACTTTGATTGACAAGGGGCTTTGGTGAAACTGTTCATTAGTATGCTGGCTGTCACTTGCCGATTTACAATCTCCCCATTTGTAAGGTTCCCGTTGCTATTAAATGAGAGGAATTATCATGTCATAAAACTGATGTTATCAGCTTGTCACTTTTATATCTGACGTAGCCGTACTTGCAGCTGCCATTGGACTTTAGTCTTTTATTTGGGAAGAAAATAGCGTCCACTCATCCACGCTTCACCCCAGCCACTCACTAAAGACTAAAAGAAGTATGCCTCCAAGTGAGGTTGCTCAGTAAATGGGAGGAGAGAAAGTCCGCTGGAGTTACTCGCAGCTCAGCGGAACACGCTGGTGCTTTAATAGACTATTCAGACAAAGGGAAGCGGGAGAACTGGGGCAGAAAGGATGTCTTTCTTGGAGAACCAGGCTAGTCTGCAGCCCAGACATATGCAGCCTCCTGAATGATCAGAGATGGAAAGTCAGTACCCAGCCCTGAACTGGCCTGAAATCCAAAGCAGGAAAGCAAGGCAAGGTATGAGCATATAAGTGAATGAATTTCTTTAAGGTAGGTAGTCCTGTGGTGTGCCCTGTGACTACAAAAGGGTCCTGTGAATCGCATAATTCCTAGGGTCTTGGCTGAGGCATGCCTGCCATCCCTGAGAATCCAGGGGGAAATCTGTTTGTTACAGAAGGGCTGAGCCCCTGGGATGTCTTAACCATTCCAAGAATACTGGGTAAAGCAAAATATTGCCTCCAAAGTGTCATTGGAATAGTTGGAGGGTGGAGATTTGCCTGCACTAGAAGCCACAGCCTGAGTCCAGAGAGATTGCCACTCAGCAGATGCAAATGGCAGTATGATCTTGAAATCAGAGAGACCTGGGTTCTTGTCCCTATTCATCCAAGTTCCATTGGATGAGTTATTTCACCTCTGAGGCTTTAATTTCTTCTTCTCTAAACCAGAGATGATAATAAAATCCCTGACTCATTGGGTTGTGAGAATTACATAAGATAGAGTGTAGGTAAAGTATTTAGCATTCTCCTTGGCAAAAACAAGTGTTTGGTAATTGTTAACTGCTATCATCATCATCACTATGGATTAATTACTGGAAGCAGATGAATATTACTACTTAAGAAAAAATGTTTTATAGGCTTTTTAATGCATGCTACATTTCATAATAATATCATTATTCAAAAGAGAAAAAGAAAAGCAGTGTGATGCAGTGGTTAATAATGGACAACAAATCACTGTCCACGCCCCTAGTTCTATAACCTATTCCCTGTGAGCATCTGGGTAAATCATATAGTCTCTTGAGACCAGTGGGAGCAACCTCACAGGATGTTGTGAGAATTAAATGAGGAAACCCCCATAAAGTGCTCAGTGCAGCGACCTGCACAGAATAAGCTAAGATTTATTTCTGGTTATTATCATTACAGATATATTCCACTCTGCAGTTCTCAGCCCTATTGTGTTCCATGTGATTCTACCAACCTTTTCCCCATCATTCTAAGCTGTACCAAAGGGAAATCCAGAGTGTCCCTGAGGGTCTCCTGAGGGGGGATGGGATTGAGATTTTCAGACCCTAAATAGAGGTAAAACATTGTTAGGAGTCCAACCTATGCATTCAAGGTGCTGTGGCTTGAAAAGGTCATTGTTTGCCATTGGCCCCATAACAGAAGTCAGTTCCCTAGTGGATCAGAATATAGCCCCTTCCGTTCAGCCCCACCACGCCACTAGCCCGTTCTGCACGTAGACTCCTGGTTGACGCATTTGCCACTTTCTTCAAATATTTGCAAAAAGCTTCCCAGAGCAGGAAGCCTCGCGGCTGCAGAGCATTCTGTGAGAAAGATGAAGCAGTGGTTTCTATGGCAACTCTTTGGCACTTAGTATTTGCGTAGGCACTGAGGGAAGAGCTAGGGTCCAGACAGGCCCTTGCGAAGAAGGGCTGAAGAAGAGAGCACTGGGAGTACGGAATAGCTCACATTCCCTCTTGGGTGGTAGCCTTCGGAGATGGTCTTGGGAGAATGTTTGGGGCATAATTTGACCAGATGCTCTTAGAGTTTGGACTCACCTCTACAAGCTCCAGAGCCACTCACCTCATCCCCTTTCTTTGCCACCAGGTTCAGCTTCCCAAAAGACCCTTTCATCATACCACTGCTTTCCCTCACAAGCTATAGAACAAGCTTAATCATGGCATTTAAGACCATCTACACCCTCTTTCCAGAAGCTCTGACTGCTTCCCTCACCCTACCTTCTACTTCAACAAGATTGTTCAGCTTCATCCAAGCCCCACTCCGTGTCACACTGGGGGAGTTTCCACTTCTGCTATCTCTCCCATACAATTATCCTTGCACAGAGTTCCTGAAACACTCACCCCGTATCCAGGATTCACCTTTCCTTCAGGCCCCATGTGAGGCCTCGGTTTCTTCAAGAAACTTTTTCTGACCATCCCACCTCAGTGAACTCACCTCTAAACTCCAGCTTCCCAATTTCTCTGACCCATTATCTGCTTGGCACCCAAACACACACCGCCTTCACAGTTGTACTACTACTGCCTGTGTGTCTCTATCCAACTAGACACTAAGATCATCCCTGAACGGGGATGAAAATGTTTCTTTTTATGCTTTTCCCACAGCCTCTCGTATAGTCCACTGCTCACAATAAGGAATTAATTAGTGCCTGGTAGCTAGTAAATGCTGAGTAGATGTATAATATTATTAAAATAGCTCTCAAATCGTTCTTAATGGATGCTCTGGTACCTTAATCACCATTTACACTCAATACATCTGAGGCATATAGTACTCCTGGCATGTTCACTTACCTTGGGCCTGCAGTCTTTTAAAAAAATGTTTTATTGAGTTAATATTGGTGTACATCATTGTTTGAACTATAGGAGTGTTGGATCCTCCCCAAAGGTGTTGTTGCTACAGGGCACCCACCACCAAATAACCTAGTCCACCACCAGAGCCCTTGTGCTCCCTCCCTTCTTTGCTTTCCTTCATTCCCTTTTTCCTCTCCCCCCTCCCCATATGCCCCCATTCCTCAGTTAGCTTTCAAGGGTTAGATTTTTTAGTTTGGACTTATCTGACCCTTTGCCTTCTCTATATTCCACATATAATTCACACCAGCCGGTATTGTCTTTCTCCTTCTTACTGATTTTACTCAGCCTTGTTCCCTCCAGCTCCATCTATGTTGCCATGAAGGGCAAGCGTTTATCTTTTTTGATAGCTGAGTAGTATTCCATTGTGTGTGTGTGTGTGTGCACGCATGCACGCGCATGCACGCATATTACATATTCGGGGCCTTTTTAAATAACAAATAAAAAGCCATTAGATTTGCCGACAGCCTGCACCATTAGGTTGAAGAAAGTCAGTGTGAGCCACTAAAGATAAGTGGCCTTAGCCTTACTTCTGCTATTGCCCACCTACCATTCCATCTTTCAGGACCAGCTACATAATTCGCAGGGCCCAGTGAAAAGTAGAAATGTGAGATCCCTGATTTTAAAAACTAACAATTTCAAAATAGTGGGAGCAGAGTCTTAAACCACATGCAGGGCTCTTTGGGTCCATGTGCAAATGCACACGTTGCACACTCACATTGCTAACCATCCCCATTTTCTTTGTGTTACGCCCCAAGTGCCTGGAATGAGAGACAGAGGAAATCCACTTGCAGCAAATATCAAATAGTTCTAGATTAATTTACTAAATTCTCCAATTCTCCAAAAGTGAGTTCACTGAACACTGAACCATTGAATGGCCAAGTGTCCAAACATACAATCTTTTACAATTTTGGTATTTTCATCTTGTCCTGCATTTGCCCTTGCCCAGACCTGCGCAGACTCCTGGATATGCCGATGCCTATGCTTTCAGATTCTTGTTCCCAAATCTCAGCAAATCGAACTATAGAGGAAAGACTGATCTGTCTTCTGCCCTTTTTGCCCCCATGTTTTTATTTCATTTCAATCAGTCATGGTTTCTTTTGGGGGCTCAGGGGAACAGCCGTTCCACCCCTACCGATACCCCACTCACAGGACAATCAGGCAATGACAAAGATCAGTGAACATTTGAGAATAAAAAATGAAATTAGAGAATGCTCCTACTGTGCTTAATGCTATTAACGGTCCAAATCACAAGTATCGCTTGCATTGGTAAAACTTTGTGAGCTTTCCCCATATGCTCCAAGCGTATCACTCAGTGTGATTATCTACCATCTTATTTTGTGCGTTCTACTTGTCTTGTTCTTTTTCTCTCATCTTCTTTGACATTTTTATTTTTTATCATTTTCTCTCTCCCTCTACTTGTTTGGTGTGCTCTCTCCCTGGGTAAGTCACTGGTGCCCTCCCCTCTACTATTTTGGAAGATTCAACAATGTTTCTATTCTTTTATACCTACATACTAGAGCATTCGTATTTTTTCATATTTGAATTTATTTTTTATTTATATCCTTTACAATATTTTGTATTCCCTTAGGTTTCCCAACACCAAATCACCTGTGAACCACCACCATAGTTCCTTGTTAGAGCATTCATATTTAATTTGTCATAGTTCTTAGATCATAGTTTTACTGTGTCCATGAATAACATCAGGAACTTAGAATAGTTTAACGCTATTTTTTAAAAACTTAGTAAGCATCAATCTATAGTCTGTCTCTCATGTGTCTCAGATCTGCAGTCTTCGTGGGTCTGTTTCAGTTATTTGCTTTTTCTGCAGGTTCCTGGAACATGGTATATACCCTATTTCTGCATGTGTCTGGTTATCTTCATATGCTAATCATTGCATTTGAAAAATTATTTGTAGGAAGCCCAGTATAAAAGTTTTCTTTTTTTTTTTTTCAGACAGAGTTTGCGGTTGCTTTGGCCAGGTCGTGGGGCACTGCAGCCAGCAATCATTTTAGGGTTAACATTTGAGTTTTTCCATATAGTATAACTCAATATAAACAATATAAACCCAGGCTGCAAAGTCTTCCAGGCTCACAAAGTCTTCCAGGTTCATCTTTATTCTGCAAATTTAATCTTTGGGAGCTGTAGCTTCCTTTGGGGAAAGTTCCTACCTGATTTCTCACCTTATTTTAGCTCTGGGCATTGATTTCTGTCTCGCTTGACCCATGAGGCTTTCAACATGAAAGCCTAAACTTGTGGCGCTGGAAAAGCTTCTTTTTTTAAAAAGATTTATTTATTTATGCATACAAGCTGGGGTACAGGCCAGAGGCGTGGGGCGGCGAGAGGGTTCACCAGAGACAGAGTGGGGAGCAGAACAGGCAGATGGACGGAAGCACACTGCTGAGGGGAGCAGTGGGTGAGGCAGGAGAGGTCTGCCACGCCATGTGGGAATGTCCCCAGCAGGAAGTCGAACTCGTATTGCTACTGCCGACAGCTCCACAGCGCAGTGCTTAACCGCTGCGCCACCAGGGAGGCTCTGGAAAAAGCTTCATGAGGTAAAAGAAGTTTCCTCCTTCTTAACACTTCAGTTTTGTCCTGCAGTACTCGCTTGCTAGTTCTTTATGACTTAAAAAGATTTTTTGAAACCTATATTATCCAGAGATTTTTGGCATTTCCAATCATTATAAGACACCAGAGTCTAATGCCTGTAATCCTGTCATCTTGTTTTGAAGTACATGCCTGCACTGGCAGACTAAAACTGTTTTGGAGCTGAGGAAATTTCTTGCCCAGAGCCACACAGTGAATTAGTGACTGAGCTTGAAGGGGAAGGGGAACCCAGTGTCCTACCACATATTTTTGTACTCTACCCACTATGTCACTGTCATATTATCCAGTTTATGACATCAGCTATAAGTTTGCCTGGTTCTTGGTGGCAGCAGACGAGAAAGCAGGTCATTGAAGCCCCTCTGTGGGGCCAGGAACAAGTCTTTGTGAGGAGGTGGCAGGAGACACACAGGTAGCCACAATGGCAGCACCCAGCAGCGGCAGCGCCCCTGACCCCGTGCCCAGTGAGGTGCCTGCCCACCCCACCCCAGGAGCCCTTTTAGCTTTTATGCGATTTATAGACAAAGCTGGCACAGGGCCATGGTTAGGCCTAGTTTACAGAAGTATGTTTCATGCATGCGAACTATACATCAAGGACTGCATCTCAAGGCTACATGTTATCTACTAGGCTACTTGTGATGGCAGGTCGCCGCGAAAACCAGTCTGAGAAACTCTGGGAAAACTTTTCCCATGGGCCTTGCACCAAGTAACGCAGGAGTATTAATCCCCAATGTGCCCTCCCCTGCTCTTGTCAACCGCTAGGAGGATGACCTTGGGGTCCTTCTGTTTTTCCTTCTAATAGCAACTTTTCCGATGGACAAGACCACTTTCTTCCTTTGGTCCTTAACCACCCTGCTCTCTGTAGGAACCTCTAGGGAAAGAATTGGCAACTTGTCCAAAGCAGTGGTAGCCAGGTTCGTGGCCCTGTCTTTTCCTTCCTGTCCAAGTGCTCTGGTCACCCTCCAGATGTGGCCTTAGAAATAGGGACATCAGTTTGGCAGTGGGGCCACACCCATCAACAACAAGTAAGCGTGGGCTTTCTTGACCACCGTGGTGGATTGACTGCAGCTGCTGATGAAGAAGGTCCCCTCGGCCACTGGCCATCCCCCCCAATAGTAGCAGCCCCTCAGGTGCGGCTTTGTAGAACCTATGTCCCCGAGTCCTGGAGGGCTTTTACACATCAGTGTAAATTTCTCCATCTGTGCTGTCATCTGTGACTACCATAAGTTGATCTTGGAGTGTGTTTAAGCAGGTTGGTAGAACAGAAACTCAAAGAAACCTGTCGTTTTGGCATTGCACGCCGAAGCTTGCTCACTGAGACTGTGAACATGAGCCTTTTGGGGAGGGGGGCGTGAGGGCTGCCTTAGGAGACTCAGAAATGACTGGGAGACAGAAGATTCAGGCTATGACATATGACACGAAAGCTTGCCGTGACCTGCATAGCTCCTGCAAGGGAATCCCAGTGGACAGGCACCCCAGCCACAGACCTACCCCCCAGGCCTTTCCTCCTCTCTTCCTCTCCCTGATGAAATTGACTCCCATGATAGCGCTTCGGCACCTAAGCTCTCCTTCCCAAGGATCCTCAGCCGATGCTACAGGTATTATCAGGCACAGGTGTCTGGAAAGAGACCAACAAGGGCAAACAATGGGAAAACTGCCCAAAATGTATATGAAATTACCTTGAATGTCAACTTGGAAGCGTGAAAGCGGATTGATACAAGTGAAGAGCAGAACCGCGCTGGTAACACTTTCCAGTGTGTTATGGGTAGATAGTGCCACGTTGCCAGGGTTATGTTATATTTTAATTTTCAACAGTTATATTTTCTGGCATTTTTGAGCATGGCATTTCTACTGATATTTGAGAAGAATTGCGGATAATATAGCATACGGCTATGGGTTTCTATTTCATTGAAGAAATTTCACTAAACTTGCTGTCCCCTGAAGTATAATGTGATTGCATTCAATATCTGGCATGGCCTCAGAATAATGAGAAGGAATATAATTGGCAAGTTGAGAAAGGAAGGTAATTGGAAGGTGGGGTTCATGAAGCAGTAGTTGGGTCTATTCTATAAAATAAGGGCCACATGTCTTGCCTGCAGTCAGGACTAGGCACACACACCTCCAGCTATAGAGACTCTGTGGTAATGAGCCACGTTTCTTTTCCTCTTGGAACTTATGGCCTCAAGATCTAGGCAACTGCCTCCATGGCTGGTGTTACTCTATCTCACCTGCTGTTCCCACGGGCCAGAGCTGGGCTTTGCCATGGAGTGAGGGTGACTCTCCGTTGCATTGGTGACACTGGTCTGATGTTCCAGTGGGCAGATATTTTCAGCACTGCTCACCTCTATTTGACCCTGCTTCTGAGCTTTGTTTCTGCCATTAAGCTGAGGTAACCTACACTTCTCATTTACTGATCAAGGTCTCACTCTGTAACCCCATCGCTTATTGTCAGCAAGGGCCACCTGCTCACGAGGGGGCCAGAGGAGAGCCTTGACTGATGGTGGGCAGAGAAAGCTGTATGGCAGCTGAGGCAAGGAATGGCCGGAAGAGAACTCTCACTTGCCGAGTGCTTATTCTTTGCCAGACACCATTCTGAATGCTTTACTCTTTTTAATTCTAGTCGTCTGCTGTCAAAGAAAGGACAGAGATGGCATACCGCTAAAGGAAGGGAGGCCGACTACCCCCACCCCATCCCCGCAATAGACAAGTTGGTACTGTGTCGGGGAGGACCCACTCCAGGAGGAGTGAGGAGCCGTGGGCAAACAAGGGTGTGATTTTAAACCACCCACTTCCCTTCGCTGGGCTTTGGTTTACTCCTCTCTAAAATGCCCACGTAGTCTTTGCTCAGTTTAATTCAGGGACTTGCTCTGAGAATACCAGTAATGTAGATTAGAGGGCTTAGGAAGGTATAAAATAATGTATAATATCATGTGAGTCGATATAGCACCTGAGTATAGATGGGGTAAAGGATTCCAAATCTCAGCCCAGCAGCTTGCCACCTGTGTGACTCAGGCAAGGCACTCAACCTCCGTGTGCCTTAGTTTCCACATCTATAACTGAGGATGTGGATAGTACCCGCTCATAGGGGTTTTCAAAGGAAAACTGAGATACTTTATGGAAAATATTCAGAATAATATTTGCACACAAGGGCCATGTGAGTACCATTTACTAGTACAAATACTAGATATTAGGAATACACTATGCCCCTTTCTTTCTGTGTTAATAACCCTTAATGGAGCAGAACTTGGTGTGCAGCTCTCGGCAGGATAGGGCATAACACAGAAGCCTGCCTTTGAATGCACATGTGTCAGAGATTCTGGTCATGTGTGGATGCGCGGAGCTCCCCAGTGGATGAGAGGCAGACCTCTTTAAAACTGGCAGCCTCTGAGGAGAATGCCATCAAGGATTTGCTTACATAAATTCCGGTAGATTTTCAACTTTCAGAAACATGTTCACTGCATAAAGTGAGCTACACCTGTATATAGAGAATGACTCATTATTCTGAAATATTTAATGAGCACCTGTGTTGTGTCATTTGTGAGACACAAAGAGGATGAAGGACTAGTCCCTGACCTCAGAGCATTGGTTATTTAGAGGGACGGATAATAAGACACGTGCCTACACTTAAAGCACTATAAAGCTATGTGGAAACATACACATAGCTGTTCTAAGCTGAAACTATATAAATGGTAATGCTTGTAGTTTTGTTTGTTTGTTTGTTTGTTTGTTTGTTTGTTTGTATGTTTGTTTTGCATGGCCCTTAGGAATTGCAAAGTGCTGTAGGAGCTAGGGAAGGGAGGAGTCATTTCTTGCTGGGGCAGCTGGGAAGCACTGAAGCATGAGTAGGCTTTAACAGGCAGAACCGAGGGTTCTAACAATGCCCTGGAGATGAGGACACACAGAGACCCTACAGGTGCCGGTGTGTAACTTGTGTTGGCTTCCACACGGGATGCACATGGGGACTGAGGGAATAACAAGGCTGGAAATTTGCGCTGGGACTGGACTTAAATGCCAGGCTAGAAAGTTGGGTTTATTTAGTAAGCAGTAGAGAGCCATGGGGAATTTTGGAACAGAATTACATCATCAAAACTGCCCTTTTGGAAGGCACTCTGACAGCAGGATACAGGAAATGCCATGTCCCCTGGCCACTTCAAGGTCTTGTCTCTAGAATGATGTCTTTCTCTTCTGTGTCATTGGTCGCTCCTCACCAACAAGCAGTGGGAGCCTACGGCTTTCAAAGAAAAAGCCAGTGAACATCTTTCTTGCCACACTCCAGCTTCCTCCCCATTTCCCTACTGCCCTAAGTGGCAAAACTTGTAGAGGGAAAAAGTTGGGTATGATCTTATTTCTACTTCTTCACTTGCCATTCTCAACTTGCACCAGACAAGCTTCCACCACGGGGATGTTGTGCTCAATACCCATTTCAGGGTCGCCAGTGCCCTCCACAGGGTCACATCCAATGATCATTTCTCCACCTTCTTGCTGCAACACTCTTTTGATTTCCACAACTCTCTCCTGCCCCCCATTTTCCTCATCCCTTTATAAATGTATCATCTCAGGTTCCTTTGCTTCTCTTTCTTCTCTACCGAACCACTCGATGGAACACCCACAGCTCAACTCGACCTTCTCTCTTCTTCCTCATCAGTGCTCTCTTATAATTATTTTACCCAGTTTCAAAGTTTTAAAAGTTATCTATATACTTATGATAAATACATATCTTCAGCTCTCACTTCTCTTGAGCTTTAGACTATCTACTTAAATCTCCAATTACAGGTCCAATAGCATCTCAAATTCTTATGGCAAAAAAAAAAAATCCCTCTTGAGCCATGCACTTCCCCCAGCCCCACCACCAAGAACTGAAACCTAAGTCTCATTCTTGCACTTCATTCTCCCATCCAATACATCCTAGCCATCTATTTGTGGACAAAACCTGCTGGCTCTAACTGCAAAATAAATAAAGTATCACCTTGGTCTGAGTCACCATCACCTCTTGCCTAGACCAGTGTTACTCTCCTAACTGGCCTCCCCACTTATACTTTTGTTTCTCTCTATTATTATTGTATGCTTTATTATATAAATTATTAGTAATTATAGGGTCTATGATTCTTCAAAGAGCCTTCAGTGTGAGTAAAAATGTGACTCTGATCATACCACTCATCTGCTTGAAACCATCCAGTAGCTTTTCATTCCACTTGCAATAAAATCCAAACTCCTTTCCGTGACCTTCAAGGGCCTTGCAAGGATCTGGCCCCTGCATGTTTCTTCTTCTCATCTTGTGCCACACTCCCTCTTTTCCTCTGTATTTCAGTCTCATTCTTTTCTGTTCTGTAAACAAGCCCATTGAGACCTCTTCCTAACTCTTGTCTTCTTGGATAAATGTCATCTCCTCAGAAAGACCTTTCTTGACCAACTAAGGTCGCTTCCTTTCCTTGACATCACTTTCTAGTATGCCAGCCTGTTTCAATGTCTTCAAATTATTTATCTATGAAATTACCCTGTTCTTTAAGTATTCAGTATCTGCCCCCAATTAGAATGTAAGCTCCATGAGAAGAGGACCCCTTTTCTCTCCAGTTTGTCACTTGCCACCCGTGCCTAGAACAGTATCTGGCATGCAATTGACATTTAAAAAATATGTGTTGAGTGAATGTTGAATAAGTTAGTTGGCAGCAGAATGGTTACTGCAGTAATACAGACAACAGGCAATAAAGCCTTTAATTAAATTGGTGGCAGTAGGAAACAAAATGAAGAAAAACAAATCAATACTAGGCCAAACCTACCCAGATTTCATCCAAGGGTATTTAATACTAGAAACTCCAGAGAACGGTTCCTAGGCTGGATTTAATACAGTGTCAAAAGTGGGATCACAAATCAATTATGTAATATAAAATTGTAAATTTACTAATCAAAAAGAAGAAGAAATGAAGGAATAGATCAGTAGAACTTGCGATCTGGAAGTTATAAGAGTGGAGGAAAGAGACAAATGATGACTCTAATTTCTTGATGTTATGGCAAAGCAGGAAGTTTGGAAAAATTTTTGATGGTTGGGAGGGAGAATGACAAGTTTGGTTTAAAACATGCTGATTTTTGCTCATTGACTGAGACTACTGGCAGACACATGCAATGTAGGTCTAGGATTCTACAGGAGGCACTAAGGAGGATATAGAGATCGAAGATACCAGCAGAGAGATGAGAGAATACAGTAATGGGTGCAGGATTCTGTGAGAAGTACGAAATAAGCAAAGGATATCAGAAACCTTTATTTCAAGGGATGTATTTATCACATCTTGTAGTTTACAGGAAGTACAACTAGAAAGTATGGATTATGATAATCCCTGATTTCCCCAGCTACTTCCCCGCAGTTTATC
Source organism: Scalopus aquaticus (assembly GCA_004024925.1). Taxonomy (NCBI): domain Eukaryota; kingdom Metazoa; phylum Chordata; class Mammalia; order Eulipotyphla; family Talpidae; genus Scalopus; species Scalopus aquaticus. The sequence continues at coordinate 121,639 of PVIJ01002690.1, forward strand.
CCCTCCCTTGAACAATCTTGTGGCTTCTTCCTCGTCAGGGGTCCCCAAGTACCGGCATTGTTATCCTCCCTGACATCAGCCTCATAACATATGCTCCTCACCACTCATGGGATATTAAGGATATTAAGATAAGCAACAAAGAAAGCTTTGGAATGACTTTGAAATCTGCTGGGGGAAAAGCCTGATTTACGGAGTCATTACCACTATTTTATTTTCCCAAGGCAAATGCACATTCTGATCCCTTAAACACCAGAAACAATGCGGCCAGCAGCAACAATCTCACCCAGACTTGTAAAGCTTTTTGTAAATCTGCCTAATGTTGTCAGTCGAAGCAATGTTATAATTTTTATCCACTGCCAATGTGTTACTTGGCAAGATGAAGGCGCCCATCTGAATTAGTAGCAGAGCTGGGATGAGGTCCTCAGACCTATAGGACTATCGTCTCAGCCCAAAAGGCGCGGCTGGCAGCAACCTCAGGCTGTTATCCTTCCCTGTCTCTTTGCCAGTAAGCAAGGTCTCATCCTCCACACGACTTCGTCCTGAAAGCCTGGTGGGAGCCACGACCTAGCAGAGAGTGATCGTTCTGCTTCCTTTGGCAGATTGGCACCGGCCAGTGTCAGGGCTTGTGAGGAGAGTATGTAATAGGGTCCCTAATGAGGACGTGACAGTGAGGATTTTGTTTCTATTGAAGGGCTTATTTGTCCTCTCTCTGTGTCTAGATCCCATAAGGCAAACCTGGTGGTGGGGTCATAGGTGCCAGGGGAAGGGCAGAGGCTGTAAAATCAACTCAGAGGACAAAGTAGCAAGTGGTCCAAGACGCTCAGCAGCTGCGGTAAATGAAACCTAGAACTTTGCCCTGGGCCTTGGGATTTGGGCTTAGGCCAAAAACAGGGCTTGGGTGGTCAGAGTGGACGGTCACCTTCTGAACAAGATCAGACAGCTTGAATTTGAATTCTGGAAAAGGATTCTACACCCAGTAAAATAAAAGAAGTATGCTCCATTGGAGCTGTGCCTATATGGCTTGTTTAATCTGCGTCCCCAGGGCCTCCAAGAGTTCCTGGCACATAGTAGATGTACAAGAAATATTTGGTGAATATACGAGTGAAAAAAGATTTGAATATGAATTCCAAATCTTAGAATTTTATTGATGAACTCAGCTTATCTAGTGGAAACCTTCCCCTAGATTTCACTGGAAAATTCTGATTTGTGTAGCATTCCTGGCAAAAAAAAAAAGCCAAAGACCCATAGTGATTGATTTTAGAAAATGTCCTGATGCTCATTTCCTCCCTTTTTGTTTTTCTCTACACCTAGTCCCATACTGAATGTTTTGAGAATTTTTTTCCTCCCAAGCTGATGAAAGTTATCAGTCTGATTCTCCCACCCCACCTCCATCCCCGGGTTCCTGCCATGGGCTTCTCCTTTGATAACTTGGATTTTGACTTTCATGTTGATCTCTGCTTAGTGTGACATCAGGAGCTGTCCTTATGAAAAATGCCCGCTCATGCGTGTGTATGTGTGTGTGTGTGTGAGCAATTTTGTTGTCCTCGCAAAAGGAAAAGAACTAAAGGGGCAAATGAAGGGTGTTGATTCACATGTAAGCAAAATGATTAGACACTTTCCACCCTGTCACTAGGGTGATGATAAGTACTAGAAGGAAGACACCTCATTAGGGACCAACTCTCAAACTGGCCCTAGGTTAGAGCTCTCCAGTTCAAGGAAGCGGTTGGCTTCCCCAACACACACAAATGGTGAGTCCACTCTTAGCAGCTCCAAGGTCATTGTAAAATAAAAAGGCCCGTGGTGGCAAACAGCGCTTGCCCCAGCCTGTGAGGATGACCTTGGGGCAGCAGATACCTCCACTCCCCTAGTTCAGACTGAGCCTAGCTCCTTAGGGGGCTTTATTCAGAAACCAGAGACATCCCTTCAGCCTCCTCACAGCTTCTCCCACCATTCACAGAAGTTGCTAAGGAAGGAAAATTTATTTTGTTAGACCCCCTCTTCGTAAATGGGCAAGATTATATTAGAACAGGCAAGTGTCAGAAGTCAATGCAGGAGAATGAGTTATTTAATACAAAAACAAAAACAAATAGAAAACAACAACTGGAATATGAACCAAAGGGTCCCCGGAAAATATTTTATGTAGCTCTGTATCCTAAAAAAGAGCTGAATGTTTTTTATTTGTCTTACAGGGAATATAAAGTGGTAGCCAGTGATTTCTTCTCTTAGTCCTTCTTTGTGGCAGCTACATAATGGCAGCTAACATTTATTGTTTACTATGTGTTGGACACTGGCTTAATCCTCTTAAGCACATTATCTCACAACTTCATTTAATCCTCATGATGATTCCCATGAGGGAGGTACAATTAATATTATCCCTAGATTTCTGATCATGAAGCTAAAGCTTAGGTGGTGAATAACTTTTCCTAGGTTGTACAGCTTCCAAGTGATAATGACAAGATTTGAAGCAAGGCCCTCTACAAAATTAATTCTGTTAACCAGTGCACTATAATAGGTATGTTCCTTCCTTGGACTGTCTTCCACAAGCAATAATTTTGTTAATTCTTAAGATAATGGCCATGGCAGTGGAAGTCGAAGATTTTGTAAAAATTTTGGCTTTTTTCATGGAAGAAGGGACTTCATAACAACCCCCTTTATCTGGGTCAGAAAAGCTCAAAAGATAAGTATGGCTTACTTTACATATTTACTAATTAAAAAAGCCTTGTTAAGTATGCTGCTGAGCTATGGCTAGACTGTAGTTGCTTTTATTGAGCGATGCAAAAGAACACATTGCTGGTGCAGTGGAGGTGAAGTGCACCTAAGACTGGGCCTTATGCATTTACTTCCACGAGAGAACTGAGATTAGACTGTAGAGGGGTGCAGTCTCCAGGCATACTTGATGGAGTGAACTGTGCCTGGATGAGGAACGCATTTCCATTACTCAGGATTCGGTGAGAGAGTTGGGGTCAGAACAGGTTCTAAAGCTCGAGTTTCCCAGTGCTCTTTGTCAGCTCACTACCAGTGTGTGCCTGTGCACCTTGCAGGGATGGCGGGGGGGGGGTGTTGTTGAATACTCAGTGTCTTCAGGATACAAGTCTTTATAAGTTTATGATTCCAGGAACTGATCCAGATGAACTGCCAGGTTGTTTTTAATTATTAAGTGATAGAGATGTCTAGGTCATTGAGTCATCGCCAGTGGACAACCTTGCTGTGTGCTAGTTCCCTATGTGTTATGATGGCCTAGCTGTAATTAGCTCAGTGGTCCACTCCAGGCCAGGCCCTTTTGATACACTATATCCTATTAGGCAGGATCTTCTCAAGACAGCCCTCAGACTTCGCTCCAAACATCAGAGCAGCTCTCACCTTTGAAGATGGTCATGTCTATGTCATACTACACTGGCCAAGCCCCTGTCCCGGGTCCTTTCTTCTGTCCTTGACACTGCTCTTTAGGATAACCCTCTGATCGCTGATCAGTCCACTGATGAGGGTTACCCCAGACAGCACCTTCTTAGAGTTCCACACCACCACAGTGCATACCTGAAGTCGGCCCTCCTAACACTCAGTACACGTCACACACCATCAGGGGACCCTTGCTCACATGAGAATCCTGACCTTTTCCTTTTGAGGTCATATCTTAGCTGTGATACACACTGGTACCAGTCCATTATCCACCAGAGCGTAGCCTGCAATAATGCAGCCTTGACATTGACCTCCGTGGCCTACTTATCCACTCTTTACCCTGTGAGGCAACCCTCTCTTAGAGCAGAGCTCACCATACACCCGGTGAAGAATTTCCGGTGCTGTCAGTGCTGCACTAGCCAGGTAAGATGTGCTTGGGACATAGCACCGCAGGTGCATCAACCAAATAATTTTTTAAAGAGTTGGAAATTTAATATTAAGAGATGAAGCACTGGGGTCTCAGCCTTTTGGCCAAGGTCCAGTGCAAAAAAAAAAAAAAAAAGAAACAGAAAAGAAGTAGTTTCATAAGCCAGAAAGAAAAAGAAAAATATTGAATGGTTTCACTTATAACAGGACTAGAGGGAAACCAAATAGGAGAGAGACACTCGGGGTGGGGGGAGGGGAAGGGGAGGGGAGGATAAGGGCACAAAATGGAATAGAAAAGAACACAAGGGACCATGGAGATGGATCACGGGTGAATTGGTGGTGGGCTACCCAAGGGGAATACAAGATGTAAAAGACATAAATAACAATAATAAAAAAATTTAAAAAAAAATAAATAAATAAAATATAAAATAAATGGAATGTATCTAATTTAATGCTAACTCAACAAATGATAGTCTTATTTCAAAAAAAATAAGATAAATTGGTGCTCTAGTGAATAAAAAAATTAAAAAAAAAGTAGTTTCATGATAAGAAAACTCAGAACTTCTTCAGATGTGTTTATACTGTTTATGGTTGTTCATGGTTTAGAATTGTTTCCTCTGGCATTACAGAGGGGAGGGTGGACACCAAAATCTTTTGGTAATTAGGACTTCTGGAGGCCCTACTTCGACCCTGCCCTGTTTGTCCACACACTGTGAGACACATGACCCATTATGCTTCCCACCATTAGCCAACTCTTACTTAGGAAAGTACAGCTAGGATTCTACGACCAGGTTTAATATTCATCTAGAATACACAGATATGGGCGTAGCAGGTGTTAAAATATTAAAATGCTTCCATTCCTATTGATAAATAGCCATTTCCCTTGAGCCATCCCCACCCTTTCCCTCCTCCATACAGCCCCAAATTGCCTCAGTTTCCCTCTCTAAGTTCCTAGAACTCCTCATGATCAAGCAGTTGAGACATAACAGCATTCTATTCCAGTGTTTGTGCTGACTGGCCAATGACCGTGCAAAATTTGTTAATAAATATTTGAATGTGAGTCTCTCTTATAACCACTGTGCCAAATATGGCACAGCTCTCTAGGCCTGACTACCTAGATACACTTGCCCCTCGGCAAGTCCAAAGCCACACAGACTCCAGCGTTTGGTCATAGCGCATGCCAATCACTGGCCCATAACACCAGCTCCCATACTTATATGTGTCCTTTGCCACAAGGCAGGCGTTGAGTGGACTGCACCTCAACCAGGCTTCTCGTGAAGCAGCCCTCCAGATACTGGCCAATTCCCATACACCATAAGGCAGGTTGCAGCCCTGCGTCGCTTCATTTATAGACTGCTGCTGTCTACTGCCCTGTACCCAGGACACCTGTGATCTGGCCAGTGTGTGCTCTGCTCCAGCATGAGGAAATGACTGACAAGACCAGGTCCACATGGCAGGGGCCAGTGTTCCCAAGCTGAGATCATCTAAGACCAGAGTAGGGTCCACTTGGGATATAGTGTGTCAGCCCCTAATGTGGATCCCCTACCACATTTTCATAGTATTAGGTAAAACACAATGAAACCAACATCCCGGGCCTCCCTGGTGGCGCAGCGGTTAAGTGCTGCGCTGTGGAGCTGTCGACAGCGGTGACGCGAGTTCAAGGCCCAGCCAGGGAGATTCCCACATGGCGAGGCAGACCTCTCCTGCCTCGCCCGCTGCTCCCCTCAGCAGTGTATTTCCGTCTATCTGCCTGTTCTGTTCCTCACTCTGTCTCTGGTGAACCCTCTCACCACCCCCACGCCTCTGGCCTGTACCCCAGCTTGTATGTATAAATAAATAAACCTTAAAAAATACCAACCAATATCCCTAGCACCATTCCAGCAATCCAAAGGGCCTCCTAAACAGACTCAGGTCCACAAACTCTCTCACCAGCTAATCTCTACCCCTAACAAGCCTGTGAAACCACCCAGGACCCTGGCTCTGGCACCTGCTCTCCACACAGCACTGGGTAATGCCTGACCAGACCATGATTCACATCAACACTGACCAGATACTCATCCACATGGTCAATCCTCACATCCTGAAGCAAACCCTGACTAGGCTGGGGGATAAACATCTGCCTATAAAAATTGAGGCAAACTCTGAGCAGACCAAGGAATCTTCTAGAAGCTGTTGAGATAACCAGAGCCCACAGGAGCAAGCCCCCACTTCATGAGACACCCTGTGACGAGACCAGCATATGGCCCTGTTCTTCACATCTGTCTCTTCCTTCCCTCCTCTTTTTCTTTCCTTTTCACTTCCTTTCTCCCCTTTACTCCCATTCTCTGTCCCCTTTTTACCACTCAGTCAAACCAATGCCGTATTATTTAATTGTTATAATAATTTTGATGTGCCCCCAGTCACATTTAGGCCAGGGGCAAATTTGGGAAGTATTTAAGATAATGTCAGCCCCCTCAGGTAGGTCTGCTCTGGGAGACTGATCCTTCAGAATGAGAATCTGTGCATGGAGTTTTGCTCCTAGAACCAGCATATTGTGGAACAAAAGCACATTTTCTAACCAGGGCCCCCAGGCCTGCCGCAGGTGATTTTAAGACCAGTTCCCAGATGAAGGACTAGGTGCCGGCCAAATGGGGAGGGATTAGATGACACCTTGAACAAAAATGTCACTAGGTCGGGCCTTCAGTGCCTCCTGCTACCCCAGTCTGTGCTGTATTACATTAGGAAAGATCTTTGTTCAAAAAAAAATTCTTAATGTGTAGGTTTGCTGTCTGTCTTTTAAATGAGAGATTGAGACAAACCATACACTGTCCCTCGTGTCCCTGAACGCCTGTCGGCACATTTCTTTCTTTTCATTACATTCTGTCTGTTGGATGAAGTCTCATGTGGTGTCACTACATTCATCTCTGTCCCCCTGGTGTCCCCACTCCATGTTTACAGTGTCATTTTATGTGTGTTTATTTAATGTCCTTTGCCGACACATTTTAGTGACTCAGATGTATCATTCTTTTTGACAGCTATTAGGATAAGTTTCCCTGTCTATTTTTTTTAAATTATCTTGGCTATTCTTGCATATTTACTTAATTTTAAATTTTAGAGTAAGCTTATCAAATTTTATGAAATACTTTTTCAGATTTAGATGGCACTGTGGTTGAATGTGTAAGATTGATCATGAAAGTTTATATCCTCATCATCATGTCTTCCATTTAGAAGCAGGTCTTTAATTTTTTAATGTTCAGTAAAGTTTTATAGTGTTCTCCATAAACCTTCTAACCATTTTTTTTTTTGGTCAGGTTTGAGTCTGTGCAATCCAGAGGCGTTTTCTTGTATTATAAATGTAACTTTCCCCAATAATTGTGTCTTCCAATTATTGGGTTGTCGGGAAAGTTATGATGTATTTTTTTCTATGTTTTCTATGCAAAAATGCATCCTGACTTTTCCGACAGCCCAATAGTTAGTGCTGGTATATAGAAAACTTAATTTTGGCCTGTAAACCATATACCCAAGTCACTTTAAAAAGTGCTATGAACTCTAAACAGTCGCCACTTAATTTCAAAACTAATTTCTTTTCACTTCTTATTGCGTTGACTAGGATGTTTACAGTCATATGCAATGGCAATTGTTACTCATAACCCTTTTTTTTCTTCTTCTTCTTAATGAAAATGTTCTAAACCATTCCCCTTTCCATCTGATCAATTTCTTATTTGCAGAAAGAGAACTACACGGTCACACCTTTTTCACCAGGACTTCCTGAGGAAAACAATTTTAAAACAATAATAGTAGTAATAATGCTACATTTCATGAAGTAGCTTCTATTAACTTAGCTATTTGACATAAGAGAAAATTGAGGTCCAGAGAGGTAAATAACTTGCCTAGGATCTCATAACTAGTATTTTGTAGACCCTGTTGTTATTATAAATGAGATATTTTTTACCATCATATATCCTGATAAGTTACTGCTGATATATAGGAAGCTACTGATTTCCACAGGCTGATATTTTATCTAACCACCCTGCTGGACTTTCATGCTGGTTGTAATATTTTGTAAGTTGACCGTCTTAGATTTCTATATATCTATACTGTTTGTAAATAGCAATTTTATCTTTTGCTTTCTCATCCTTAGTCTCTTGGTTATTTATTTTTGTATGTTTTTATATTGGTCAGACTATCACAGTGTTGAATAGTAAGTGGTAATAGTGGCCATCCACTAATGTTATCAAACACTTAATATTGCTGGACACTCTTGTAAGTCCTTTTATATATTTTATATCATTTAATCTTCACACCAGTAGTCTGAGAGAAAATACTATTATAATCCTCATTTTTATGATGAGGAAAGCGAAATCCAGAGAGATACTATTTGCCTAGTATCACACTGCTTGTTTATATGATGATACCAAAATCCAAACCTAAACAGTTTGACTCCAAAGCTGGTGCTTGTAGCCAAAATTACCTTCTGATAGTTTCTTAACAATTTTATTAGGAAGTTCTCTCCCATCCCTTGTCGGCCATGGGTTTTTAAATCATGGATGGGTATTAAATTTTGTCAAATGTTTTCTCTACATCTGTTCAGATGATTATATGGTTTGTCTCTTTAATATGTCATTATAGTAAATTACATTAAGACGTGATAATATTGAACTATTCCTACATTCCTGGGATAAAAAATACTTAGGCATAATGTATTATTTTACTAAATGCTAGATTCCATTTGCCTTGGGATTTTTACATTTATGTTCATGAGGTAGATTAAGCTATCATGTTGTTTTCCTTCCTTGTCTGTGTGATTTCGGGAAACAGCTCATCTTTTTCTATATTATGGAACCATTTCAAGTGGAAGTTTTCTGTGATATGGTTTGGAAGTACTCACTCCTAAATTGTTGGTCATTTCAATTTGTTCTATGATTATTGTCTATGGTTTTCTACTTCTTGTTGGGTAAATCCTAGTAATTTGTGTTGCGCTAGATTTTTCCCATTAAGACTCATTGGTTTAAAATTTGATGTAGCATTCTTTTATAGTTTAATACTACCATGGTGTCTGTATTTCTGACTCTATTTGGCTTCCTGGTGGTATTCATTTCTACCTTTCTTCTTTCTTCTTATTACTCCTTACAAAAAGTTTGACTTAAAAAATGTGTCAACTCTATTTGTTTTCTGTTTCAACATTTTCCACTTTTATCTTTATTGTTCCCTCCCTCTATGAAATTTCCGTGGGCTTATTTCACTGAGTTTTTCAAAATAACTTGTGAAATTGATTATTTCTCATTTGTTTTTATTTTCTAATAAATGAATTTAAGCCATTTGTATTTCCTCTGAATATTGCCTTGAATGCATCCAACAGTCTTTGATATACAAGTCTTTAATATATACTCATCATTTAGTTCTAAAGCATTTATACTTTTAAATTTCTCTTTATTTCAAGAGTTATTTAATAAGTATATTTGTGTTCTTAATTTATAAGTGTATATTGTGTTGAGTCTATGTGATAGGATTGGAATAGTTGATTACATTTTTATTGCTGATTTCTAACTGTGTTTGATTCCTGCATGGCTGAATTTTGAGTCTGTATTTTCAATCAATACAAACAGTAACAGTCTGTTCCAGTGTGTGTTTCTGCCTGTTTGCCATTCTGGAGGAAGTGTGATGTTGACTTTTTGATATTCAGCACCATCTAGGATTGAGCATTTGCTGATATGAGGAATGAGACTGAATGCCACCTCCCAAAAGCTAGTTGATCCATTAAGAGATGGGCAACCCCTTTCCTAAAGAGCTTCCTCTTCAGGGTTGTAGAGAAGTTATTTGCCTTACGAGCCCTTTTTTCCAGGCAGCACATAAAATGTTGACTTCTCGAATCCTAGTGCTGCATAGATACCCTAAAGAGTCCTGGCCAGTTAGTTATGGCCACATGTTATAGGTCGTGTGCGATTGAGGAAGTGGAATCTTAAGATTCCATACATAGAAAATACATCTGTCCATGGAGACTAAGCATTCTGGTTAATTTTTATTCTATTCACCACCGTTGCTTTCTTGCTCTTCAAACACACGGTGTCCATAGCAAAGGGAAAATTTGTATATTGCCTTGTAACCTATAATGTTTATTTCCTTATATTTATAACTCTTATGCTGTTATCTTGTCTCCCTGCTTATATTTTAAGTTTCTTCAGGCAGGGACTGATTCTTACCTGGCTCCACAGTAGCACCACGAGTATGTACAGGGCTGAGCAAAACAGGTCTATCAGTAAATGCTTGTAGAAAATATAAATGGGATTAATAAAGACCAGATATTCTTAGCAAAATAAACCAAAACCAAATACATCTTTATCCTGCACAGCAGTTTGGATTGCTGTTTCATCTCCACTGTTACCTTATCTATGAGAACACAACCTCATTGTCGTGTGACCCTTGTCTGTATGTCAGATCTCAGGACAGGGCCTCTTTTAGATTGCTGTCATGGTCTCTCCCTCTTCCCACTGCTGCTGCCAATCTCTTACTGCTGCCTCACACATACATCCTAAGAATGGTGGATTTTAATTTGTTTTCCAGATGAATGAGGCAGTTTTACCCCAATTGGACCTCAGCACAGTATTTTGTTTTCATACCCACATCTATTGTTTTTCATGCTCTTGCTTCCTTGACTGCCTTTAATTGGGTTCTTCTGCAGAATCTATCTGACTGTCTTCCCCACGCCCCTTCTATGTCATTAAAGACAGTGCAGGACACAGGGACCTGACATTGCATTCTGTTAACCTCCGTGCCAGATATCTCTGTGCAGTGCCCTGGATTATCTATTAGTGCTTCTTTTTTTAGGATCAATTTTCTACCCATTGCAGGCATTACAAAATGATTTTATATCACATGGGCACAAGGTAGCCTTGAAACAAAGGAACACACTGGCTGACATGTCAGGCGAATTACACTAATTCATTGCTATTGTGGAGCCGCTATGTTTAACTGCTGAGTTTGATCAAAGCAGGTTAGTCTTGAAATGTGTGTGCTTCCAGTGAGGTTACCAGTTACTCTGTCACTTCAGAATGCTTGGGGTCGTATGTCAAGGTTGGAGTATGTCTCAAATTCTGCCTTTCTGAGCTGAGCTATGTTTGCTGCAGAAAAATCTGCAGTTTCCTCACTACAAGGAAATCTTTGCAATTCAGGTCGACCTGGAGCAAGGGTATGGGAAGGGGGGAGGGTGGTAGGCATATGTGAGTGCACAAAAATCTAATTTTAAGACCTTTGTGTACCTTGTGTACACTATACCTCACAAGTGGCTCTTTCAAATGAATCATAGCTCTTAGAGCAATGAAAGGAACTTGAAGCCATAGGATGTAGCTCCCTTCCTTCAGCAAGAGATGCTATTCTAATCCCCATTTACAGGTGAGTCAACTGAAGCCCACAAAAAATGCCATTATGTAGACCCAGAATGATTGGAAGTAATCATATCTGCCCCTGCCCTGTTTGCACTTTACCTACTCGGTGATAGCCTGTCTTGGTCACTGCTTTGATCTGTTGGTGCTCTCCAAGGAGCCTTACTATGTTGCTATATCCTGGGCTTCTGGTAGGGAGAATTTTCACTCCCAACTCTCTCATAATTGAGAGGAGACTTGACTCACTCCTATAGCAAATTGTTGAATCCATTAGTTCAGTGATATGTTCCTGAACCTCTGGAGATACATACTGTTCTTTCACGGGCATCTGCCATTTTCCCAACCCTTTGATATTTATATTCTTTCTGATGTTATTTCACAGGGCACATGTAGTCATCAGGTGCCTCTTGTAGTTATTGGTGAGTGCATATCAGATTCAGAATCCATGTAAGTGACCCAACCTAATGAGACAGCGAGTTGCATGCTTATACCATTTAGCTGGACATTAAAAATTGTTTTTGTAGAATTCTTATATACACCGCTGAGGAGACCAGTTTACTGAGGTCATATTGGATTTTGGAAATAGATAGAACTGAATTCATGATGTTACTGCACTATAAAATAGTGACTACTTAATAAGCCATGTGGCATTGGACACGTGAAGCTTTCTGTCTCAATTTCCTTATCTTTAGTGGGATAATAATAGTACATGTATCACATAGGTTGTGAGAATTGGGCTAATCCACATAATGAATTTAGCTCACACAATATCAACCATATTTTAAGGTTTTAATACACTGCTGTTTTTATAATCACCATCAGTATCATCACCATTATTATCATCACTATCTCTTTACAATTCAGGAGTGTAGATTATTAAATAAAGTGATATAACCTGTATAACAGAGCATCTTGTCCCTAGCAGATTCTCAAACATAGCTACTTTTCAGGTTATGGCTATTTAAGTACTGTGAGTACACCTCAAAGCTCTCACTTTTCTGGAACATGGTTTATTTGATCATCTAGGTGGTTTGTCTTGAGTGTGTGGTACTGTTCAGGTTTTCAAATGCAACTCCACATGTCCCCACCAGAGAGTGGAGTGATAAACACCATGGAATCTTTAGAAATACATCCTCTCTCCGAGGTTCCCCATTACCTTCTTGTCAATTTTCTAAAAACTGTACTAAAATGTACTCTCAGAAAAGAATTTTATTTGAGGGTAGAATTGTGGCAAATGATATTACCAGGGTGGCGAATACTAATACAAGAATTTTGCAAGAGAGAATTTCCAGATGTACTCTGATTACATGGTCTCAAGCATTCTTTGATTTCAGTACCTACCCACATACATAAACTCCCAACCAAACTTGGATACTGGAAGTTACAAGGAGTCAGAAAGACTTTTATTCTACTTCAGGTTCTGCAACTTGCTAGCACTGTGACCTCAGCCCAGTTCTTTGAATGTCTCTGAATGTCAATTTCCTTATCTATAAAGCTGTATAGAGTTAGTTTCCCAACCCTTTATCCAAAAGCCTTGGGGCCAGATAAGTTTCATAATTTAGGTGAATATCACCTTCAATGGAATTGGGAACTCAGTAGTCAACTACATCCATATTTCTGTGATGAAACATGAATATTTACACTGAGAGAGTTTCAAAGGTTTTGTTACTTACTGTATGTGTTTTGGTAGCAAACTTATGAAAAACTTTGGTTTTTAAAATTTTTTTAGAATTTTGAATTACTGATAATGAATTGCAAAGAACTTACCTGACCTCATGAAATTATTCGAAGGGTAGGGTGAGATACATTAGGTAGAGCAGAGATCCTGCTGACCCGAACTGAGATGCAGACCCATCTGGGTGTGCGAAGCCCCCTAGTTGTCTTTTTGCTTGAGACGACCTGTGGAAAGGAAAAGGCTCCATGAGGAGGAGGACTGTGTCAGAAACCTGGGGCTGAGCCTCCATGGTAGTGCGGTGGTTAAGTCTCAGCACTTAGTTAAGTCTCAGGACAAGTTCGATCCCCGGCCAGGGAGCTTCCCACATGGCGCAGCAGACCTCTCCTGCCTCGCCCGCTGCTCCCCTCAGCAGTGTATTTCAGTCAATCAGCCTGTTCTGCTCCCCACTCTGTCTCTGGTGAATCCTCTCATGCCCACACCCCAGTTCTTGTATGCATAAATAAATAAATAAATAAATAAATCTTTTTTTTTTTTTTAAAAAGGAAAGAACCTGGGGTGCTGGGTGTGGAGGCACAATCTGGTAGAGCATGATGGTATTTGTTCCCCAGGCACAAATCTGGGCTGGGGCAGCAGGGCTTGTTGGGGGCAGGGGGATGTTGCTGTCGAAAGAAGCTGAAGCCACTCTTCTCACATGAGTCTTACTGAGTCACAGGGTGGAAGCAATATTGTTTCATGTCACGTGACAAAGTGTGGTGCAGATCACAAACGGGCATCTCTGCCCTTCTGGGAAGTCTCATTGGTGACTCCAGCCGAAGCTCCTTGAAGGGAGGGTGGCACTATTTAAGTGCCTTGCTGGTGTTCAGCTTGAAATGTTCCAAGAGTCCACACCAAGCAGCTCTTGGAATATTTCTTTTTTTTTTCTTTTAGTACCTCTTTTTTAAAAAGATTTATTTATTTATCCATACAAGCTGGGGTACAGACCAGAGGCATGGGGCGGCAAGAGGGTTCACCAGAGACAGAGTGGGGAGCAGACAGGCAGATCGATGGAAACACACTGCTGAGGGAACAGCGGGCGAGGCAGGAGAGGTCTGCCACGCCATATGGAAATCTCCCCGGCTGGGCGTTGAACTCGCGCCACCGCTGCCAACAGCTCCACAGCGCAGCGCCTAACTGCTGCACCACTGGGGAGGCCCAGCTCTTGGAATATTTCTAATTATTAAAAAAGTCTTTTGGGGTGGAATGACGATAGAGTAGCAGGGGCTGATTCTGACAAGTTCTTCTTGGTATTTAATAGCTCCATTTGGTCTTTGTGATGTTTGTTTGGAGATGGAAGACACAATAATAATTGGTTGGGGGAAAGTAAAAAAGAAAAGATTTTCTGTAGTGCTCTACTGTGCCTGTAAAACCAGTATTACTTGAGTTACTGCTATTAAGGTGGACTCATTTTCACGCATGTGCTGGCTAAGCGTGGGGAAATGCAAGTGACATGTCAAATATATGTCAGATATATAGCACTTTCCCTTTCACTTGGTAGTGTTCAATTTTTACGTGGATAATATGTCCCTCCAATGTTCCCCTCCCCCATCCATGATCCCTGGCTATAGCTTCTTGAGGGCAGGGAATACAGATATAGTTCTGTTTCTTCAATGCCTAACTTGCTTCCTGACACATAATAGGTATTAATACAGAAAAAAAAAAGTTGTTCATTGAATGAATCAGACATGTTGATAATTAGGACATTGATATAAAAATGAATGCCATAGGAATAATTAATGGTATTATCGTCTCCCAAACTGGTCAAATTCCATCCGATATAAACATTAATCATTTACTTAGCAAATAGTTCTTTAGTAGGAAGAGCAAAACGTAATTTCATCCCACTCTGTCCCACTCTAGAGGGGATTATCACAAAACTGAATTGGGCAGATCAAAATGAATGTTTTTTAAAAAAATTTTAATTTATTTATACATACAAGAACTGGGGATTAAGCCAGAGGTACGGGGATGAGAGGATTCATTCACCAGAGACAGGGTGGGGAGCAGAACAGGCAGATCTACTGAAATACACTGCTGAGAGGAGCAGCAGGTGAGACAGGAGAGGTCTGCTGCGCCTTGTGGGTCAGGTCCCTGGCCGGGGATCAAACTCAGGCCACAGTAGTGATAGTGCTACATACAGCTTAAGCCCTAGGCCACCAGGGAGGTACCCAAATGAATGTTTTCCTGTTTTTTTCCCCCAAATGTCCTGACTTTCACATTCCTTCCACATAAATCAAAGCACAGCATAGAGAGCATAACCAGTCCTTTCCTTCATGTGATTTAGTATATCATAGCTTCTGATTTCTGGGTCACATTTCCTAAGTAGTCTCTGCATTCGGGTTCATGGCTATTTTTATGAGGCCTTCATGCCTTGCTGCCCACCCAACTTAGTTTATTCACTTGTCTGCATGCTAACTTTTAAGAAGGCTCCCTTCTCGGAGGCTTGAATCATTATTCATCCCATATTCTCTCTCACTTGTTATAAGGCTAGTGTTTGGTCTCTATTTCCTGTGATTTTGACACATAAGCCCATCCTCTTCTCCTTAACCTCTTCTGAAAATGATGCCTCTTCTTTGCCAGTCTCAATATGCTTTTAACATTTGAGTTGGTGAATTATATTCTTGCTGTGTCCTTCCTTCTTCCACACTATTTTCATCACCACCAATTCTTGGCCCCTTTGATTGGCTGCTACACATAGGACCTCATCTCAGAATTTTTCATTCTAGAAAATGCAATGCTATGCTCTTGCCAGTGAGCAAGGGAGGGATTCTCCACTCACACCGTGCCCACAGTTGCCCCATGTTTTTCCCAGTGCATCCACCAACTCTTCTTTATATTGCATGTCTGTCCCTTGTCTCATAAATACTGCACACCTCTAGATGTCTGGTAGAGTGCAAGGCACGCAGAGAAAATGGTGAACATGGCCTTGCTATTGGTGAAATAAGAACTGATCTTCTTTATTTCATTTATGGGCAATGAACTCATTTACCCAGTAAAGGCAACTTCAGAATTATTTTTATCTTTTTGTTGAAGGTGTATCCAATTTGATTAATCTTAGGTTCAATATTAACATGGATTTCTTGAGCTATAACATTTACCGGCCCCAAGTGTCCTGGGGAACTGACTGGCTGGTCCATTGAAATGTATACATGATACATGCATGGGCGCCATGATACTCCACATTTCCCCAATATTTCTTGCACATACATTTCTATTGCTTCCTGGATTGTCTGGGTTTTTGTGGGTGTGTGAGAGCCTCCAGAGGACAGACACTGGGACTGGGCCTCTTTCACACGATTCATAAGGAAACTAGCTCAGAGCCAGGTCACTCCATTGTGTTTAAAATAACGTGTAGAAGAGGTTACGAGTTCACCAAATTTAGTTAATTTCCTTTTCTCTGTGCTTCCTAAGAGTAGTGACTGTTAAATGAGATAAAAGCAAGATACAATGAAATAATACTTACTAATCACAGGCTGTAAATGTTTGGCTCCAATTGGGAGGCAACTTCTAAACGTGCACTGCTTACACGCTCTGTCCTTACAGATTTTCCTGTTCCACTCAGCTCCTCTAGGATGTTTCTTTGGGACCCACCTCCCTTGCTGTGATGTGGATGGATGGTGCCCAGTTTTCTAGTTAGGCAGAGAAATGATAAGCTCTGGTGTCAAGGGTCTAGATGGCTCTCTCTCATAGTGGTTTCAAGCTGCCTTGCCCAGATGCCAAGTCCTTGAGTCTCTAAATCTCTTTGAAATCTATTTCTCTTTCTGATTCAGAAACCTTGAAGCTGTCCCTTCACCAACACAGGGGAATGTATTAAGCTTTGTTTTGTTTTGTTCTTGTGCTTTCCCTTTTGGTGTTTTGGCACAGTAAATTATTTGAAAAACTACTGCCGTTTTTCTCTAGGAACTTTGCAAATGATCTGCTGGGTAAATGGCCTAGTCCTTGTAGACACAGCTTTTGGGCTCACATTTCATTACAAATGGGAGAATCTCCTTAAAGGAAAATGTGTTTGATTCTTTGTTTTTGCACAAGCGAGTTTTCCAAAAGTTTCATAAAGCATCTAACTTCAAGTGCTGGATTATTTTTAAATATCATTTTAAGAATAAGAGAATTTGATTGTTTAAAGATGACAGTGTTATTTAAAAATAAAGCAATGCATTAGAGTGTATAAAAATCCCTAGACCGGGGGCCTCCCTGAGGCGCAAGGGGTTAAGGTCTCAGCACTATGAAGACAGCCACTGCAGCACGAGTTCAATCCCCAGTCAGTGACCTTCCCACATGGCGCAGCAGACCTCTCCTGTCTTGCCCGCTGCTCCCCTCAGCAGTGTATTTCAGTAGATCGCCTGTTCTGCTCCCCGCTATGTCTCTGGTGAATCCTCTCACCCCCACACCTCTGGCCTACACCCCAGCTCTTGTACATATAAATAAATAAAAATAAATATTTTTTAAAATACCTAAACGTTTTGCCAGTCTTATTTAATCCTGGATACCCCAGGGCTTGATGAAAGTAGCCAGGAGATTACTTTCCAGAACCCCTGTCATCCTGTACCTTCTACATGGGGCACAAAAATGCAAAGCAGCAAGGAAAGATGCTCTGAGTCTGGAATTGGTCTTGCCTCCTAATACAGTCAGATTTCAGACTGCAGTCCACTGGAAAGCTGAGGGTCATCAGCTCTGTGAGACATTTAAAATTTTTGTTTAATCAGAAGCCCTATATTTGTCTTAATCTTGGTGTTGATGAAAAGTTTCACTTTCATATGTGAATAAAGAAGTCTGCCTAAGAAATCTTGGTGCAGATTACTGAGACTGAGAACCCTGATGGTGGCCCCAGATCAAAACCAAACGTGTGTGTGTGTTAAGGACTCTTTACAGTGTAAATGGCAGCATTTGTCCACAAAAAATATCCCTCTCCCCCCCCTCAATGTCCACTGTGACTTCTACCTTTCCACTTCTGCAGTTAATTCCTTTGATTCAAGAATTGCCTGTGGTAGAATGATCCTCTTAAAATACCGATACCTAGGAGGGGCCATAAATGAAATTGCTAAGAGTATACTGAGAAATCAGTCGTGTTTTCTCCTTCCCAGGCCCATGAAGGAAAGGGGTGGGAGGAGTTGTGGGGGGGCCTTTAGGTCATGAGGCCACTGGGTGTTCAGGAGAATTCCTTCAAAGGAAAGATGGAACATAGAAAGGCAAGAACTCAAAATTTTGTTTTGAATAGGCCTGTCATGTCCAATGATCATTGTCTTAAACTGTAGAGAGAAGACTTTGATGTCAACTTGTGTATTTATAACTACTCATGGGGGTGCTTTTTAGTGTGTGTGTGTGTGTGTGTGTGTGTGTGTGTGTGTGTGAGAGAGAGAGAGAGAGAGAGAGAGAGAGAGACTGGGTACTTTTTAAAAAACTGGATGATAGTATAAAAGTTATTATTTGAGCCTTGTTAACCGGAATAAAATCTCAATGATTGTTAGGTAAAGAGTTTAGATAATCGAAGTGAGGATTTGAACCCAGGAAGCAGTTTGACAGATTTTACTCTGAAAATTGTTCCAACAATCACAAGATTGAATTTAGATAGGAACAGTGAATCTTTGACATCAAAAACATAATTATTCTTGATTTTTGCATAGCTGCTTCACAGACTACAAGTCTATGAAGATAGCTTTTCTCTCACACACCCCTCCCATTTGCTCATACAATTAGCCTTTATTTGTTGTGTTTGTGAACGATATTGCACCTTCCATCCATCTTTGGGGTACCTCTTGCATCTTTCATCTGTATTTCACCTAAAGAGGTGTGCCAGATTATATCTACCTTCCTAACCATTATGATCTGTACCTTAACCCCTTGTTGCCCTTCCTGATGCCTAGGCCACCTCTGGAAATTACAAAATTAAATTTTATCCATCACCATGTATTGTAGTAGTTACATGTATTGGGCTGTTATAAATAGGGTGTCTGACTATTTTTAGGCTGACATTACATTACATTTATAACTAGGAAAACAGGCAGTAACAATAACACAATAATAATAAGTGTAGTAATCACTTTTCCTTTAGTATGAGAGGAAGGTAGAGACTTAAAAAGTCAATCAATCCAACCAAAAAATCTGATGCAAACATTATCTAATTCCTTAACTCTTTCCTCTTCTGTCAACTGATATTTGAACCCTGGGGTACATTTCTATTGAGCCATGGAGAATATCAGTCAGTTCTTTGTCCAAAATTGTGCAGTTTCTCCTAGGGCCAGTGGGTCTCCATGGAAATAATTGCATTTGGAGGTTTTAATTCAATCTCCCAGTAGCTATAGAGGTTTTATCAATTGTGCCTGTCAGATAGTTCAGAACCCAAACAAACCGTTGTGCCCAAGTCCTAGAGGCGGTCCTGTAGGTGGGTGTAAACAATAAGAGGTGCTTTTATGGAAACAAGGGAAAAAACAAGGATTAAAAAGTAGATCACAAGTTCAGTTGGGAGTCCTGAGGGCAGCCGGTTGAGAAAATTTCTAGATGTCATCAGGGATTTAGAAAACAACATTGTATATTCATGTACATCCATTGGGTTGATCTCTCCAAAGCTGACATCAAGATTTACAGCTTGCATGATTTCAGAAAAGGACAATCAGGGTGTTTGTTTGTTTGTAATCAATCCAAATCAAAAGATTGGAAGAAAAATGATCTGGAAACATCAGTTTGGAAAGTCATACTCAGAAAAAGTCAGGATTCAGTCTAGTCTACAGGTTAAAACAAGTAAAAAAGTTTTCTTAAATCTGGAAAAAACAAAACATGGATGAACCAGTAATATTTCAAACAAAAGTCATTAAAATTATATTAGTCCTCTATGGTTTATTCAATCCCATGTAGGAACCTTGTTTTCTTTTTTTTTTAAGATTTATTTATTTATACATACAAGCTAGGGTACAGGCCAGAGGCATGGGGCGGCGAGAGGGTTCACCAGAAACAGAGCGGGGAGCAGAACAGGCAGATCAGAAATACACTGCTGAGGGGAGCTGCGGGCTAGGCAGGAGAGGTCTGCCGCACCATGTGGGATTCTCCCTGCTGCCGACAGCTCCACAGCGAAGCACTCAACCGTTGCGCCACCAGGGAGGCCCGGAACCTTGTTTTCTTGTTAGCACATTTCTGAGACCAGTGTAAGTTTAAGTTTTCCTCTGAATGAGTATTCTTCGGGTGGATACCTAGGAGTGGAATTGCTGTGTTGTATGTTAGATCCATTTTTAATCTTTTGAGGCACCGGCATACTACTTTTCATGGGGATTGGGCCAGTCCACATTCCCAGCAACTGTGTAAGAGGGTTTCCTTTTCTCAGTATTCTCACCAGCACTTGTTGTTGTTCTTTTTGATATGGGCCATTCTCACAGGTGTGAGGTGGTATCTCCTTGTGGTTTTGATTTGCATTTCCCTGATGATAAGTGATGATGAACATTATGTGCCTGTTGGGCATCTGTATAGGACTTTATATTTTAGAACTTTGATTTCAGGAAATTTTTGTCATAGATATTCAGTCACTTAAAACACTTACATAGATTTCTGTAAAACAATAATTATCTAGAGTGACAAAGATTTTTAAGACCAATTCAACGCACTGCCCATTTTCTTTCCTTTTCTTTTTTTTTTTTTTTAGTTAATCAAGCCCAAGGGCAAAAGAGTACCAGATCTTTAGATTACATAGTTTGCAATCTGTTATTAAAGCTGACCACAGTTTAAGAATACTTTCATCCCTTTTAGTGGTTGGAGGTTTTCCCTAAGATTCCTCTGTCATAAACCTTTCACGTTTTTTTCCTCCCATTTTCTTATAACATCCCATTTTAAAAATAACCAATTTCATCTTGAGATTAAATTTCTCTCTTCCCTCAACAAAACACCTCTGATTCATTATACCACCCTTTCTTTACCAAACACACTCACATCCTAATTTACAGTGTTGTTTATCTTATTATATTTGTTGACTTTAATTTCATATTTTAATTAGAACTCTTAAAACATAAGACCTTAGTTTCCTATATTCTAAAGTGTAAGTACTTGTAAAAGCAGTTACATCATTATCTGTTTTAGATTGAAAGACTTACAAATAGCTTTCGTAATCTCTCGAACATGTGATTCAGTTTTTCTAGGTGACACAGGACACATTTTACACAGACGCAAAATTCTATTAGTCTGAAACAAGAAGCCAAAGGTAAATCTGAAAATCCAGTAATTAATATTTTAGCAGAATGATTCAAATAGTCAATGAATTCCCATTATTAAACATAGTAAACCTTAATTTTCCAAAAGAGATTTTGGGAAATTACTTAAGTATTGTTAAAAGAAGAAGGTTCAAAATTAAGTTACCCAATCTAATTAACCTGGAATTAATCCAGTAAGGTCATTTTGCTGGAAATAATCTTTTCTTTGACAGCCGTGTTCCATTCTTTTTCTAAAAACTTTGCTGAACGATTTTTTCCATTTATATCCATTTATTTTCTAAAGCAGGTTTGCCTGACCTGGAAACCATCATACATTTCTGGGTAACTTGAGTTTAACATAAATGACTCCAATCCGGGGCCCATTATTTCTTGATAGTAGTCACAAAACCTCATGAGACCAGTAAGTTATTTTTCTTGTTAGATAACATGAGCTAATTATGATTAATGAACACAGCTATAATAAAAAGAATTTACACCCAATATTATAATTGTAGAAACATGCTTGTTTCAAATTAAAAATTACATTTAAACTAGATTATGTTATATTTTTCATTTAGAAATAACTTAAATAATTACATTATTTAAGCTAATTATATATGAATTAAAAATATTGCCACCCAGAGGCAAAGTCATACATGAGAGAGATATATTTAATTTTAAGAAATAGTTAAACTACCAATATTTGTGAAGACACAAGAATTTTCATTGATTCAGTTTTTAAATAGTCTGTTCTCTACTCTTCTTTAGGTAAGAAACTGTTCCTTAAATTCACACTCGTAAGACTGGCTCTTATTCTGAAAAGGTGGTGGCAGAAAATTGGAATCACAGAGATAGACGCTGGCTTCCTAAGATTAGATTATTTTTCTCTTTAAATCTGAGGTTTTGAACTTGGAAATTCAAAGTTTGGAAACTCAAAAAGTTTGGAAACTCAAAGGAGTCCGTTTAGTTCTGAGACAGTGTCCTGTAGTGGTTTTATTAAGTTCCTATAGGACTATTCAAAATATGTTTCACTCACATTCATTTTGGTTGATTCTTTTAATCTAGAATGTTCTAATTGCATACATTTTAGAATGAGCTCCTTTCTAGTAATATACTCCCATTTAGAGAACTACTTGCAAGTGTGTGCCTGCCAGAGTGCTAGTAGGCAGCCGGTCACCAGATGTAAAAACACCAGTTTGAGCCACAAACTTACTCTCTTTAATCCACTGGTTTTAGAACCAGGAAACCTGAGCACCTTAGTCTGAAATTCCATTCTCCCTCGGTCCCTCCTGCGATAACCTAAAACAATTATGTAAAAACTCAAGCTCCATCAGTCACTAGCCAGAGGGGCGGGGATCCAGGAAGGACTCACCATCATCATGACTAGAGCTGTGGGAAGTCAGATGGGCTCAATCAGCCCTGCTGGTACCTAAGCACCACGCCCTCCTGATAGTCTGAGGTGATTTTTCTGGGTCTTTCTATATGGTCTCCAAAACTATTAACTGGAATAAAAGTCTTAATGATAGACAAAGAGTTTATAAGATAATCATAGTGAGGATTTAGACCTGGGAAAACAATCTGACACATGTTTACTCTGTGAGAATTCTTCCAGCAATCACAAGTTTGCATTTAGTTTATGTAGGTAGGAACAGTGAGTCATTGACTTACACATGTCATCATCTTGAGGGTTCTGGTCCTAAGTTACTGTGACCTAAGGAGATGTTGATGCTGTCTAAGTGCAGAAGAAGGCAAGTGCTGGGGTTTAATCTCTTTCTGAAGAATCCGCTTTGGAGGTACAAAGGCTGAGTGCCCATTGTTTAAATCTTCTTTATCAGGTCCCTTGGTCATTAGTTGGGGTTGAAGAGGCTGGTTTACCAGCAGGCAGTAGATTTTTCCATAGCCGCTTCACAGACTTCGGGTCTATGCAGATGGCTTTTCTCTCTTTTGCTAGACCAGGGATGGGGAGGGGTTCCCAAAAACATTTGACAGTATGGTCACAGGCTGCTGTTTGGGGGATTCTAGAACATTTAGATTTTCCTAAAACTAAAGAATGTGCGTGCTGTGTGGTGTAACTATAATAGAACTGGATACTTAAAGCACCGCCATCCTCTACCAGACAAATCCAAATAGAACCTTGGGCAGAAGATTGATATATCCTCAGCTCCCCACTTGCAATATAGCGCTGATAAATGCCTGATAATTTCAGCTGGCGTGTAGGGAGAATGATGCTCTGTCTCTCTACCTCTGACTCAAGAACAGAATTAGGGCGTGTTTGCTTTGAATTGCAAAAAGCCAGATTAAGAGTTCATTTTGGCGTTACATGGGTAGTGAAAATTAAAAAGGGTCAAATACCAACCCAAGATTAGTGGGAAAGTGCACCCCTCTCCCACTTACAAAGACGCCCCGTGTCTTTCAAAAGAGAACTGGCAAATTACCATGGAAATCTGCCCCAACAGGCAGCACTCAAGTAGGAGGCAGAGCCTTTGTTAGCAGGGTTTGTGGGGGCCCGCACTGTAGTGAACACAGTTAAGCCTCACTAATTCCCTGAATGGGGAAACGGCCAATCTTGATTTGTAAGAAGCTTGAATTTGAAAATATGTTGAAAGAAATGCCATGTTATTATTTCCAAAAACCTGCAGTCAAACTGCTGGCTGGGGTCTGTGCTCTGAGCTGCAGAGACTCTTAAGGCCTTGAACAAACAGATAAGGACTGTAATTAGCATATTGGTCATTTGAATGCAAAGTGCAGCTAGAGTGGCTTAAAAACCGTGTGTTAGCATACTCCCCTAGCAGGCTGTCACTTTCCTATGTTTATAGTATTAATTTGCCTAGCAACCTGCCCCCTTTCCTTTTTGGCAGTAAACTTTAGCCTAGCATGTAAGAATTCGTTAAATTTTCCGTTTTAACAGGGCCAATGAAAAAGGAATGTGTGTGTGTTGGGGGTAGGAGGGAATGTAAGCCAGTTTTAAACCTCAACATGAACATATTTTAAACTTCTATTTAACTGACCTTTAAAAGTCATCGCTTAATTCATGTTTATTATTTACTGAGTAAGGAATGTTTTCCCTTGGATGATTAAAAAAGCAGAGGAGGGGCAGGCTGTTTTGAATGCCCCTCCCCCATTAATTGACCTTATCAAGTGAACACCAGAAAAGATTGAATGGAATGAATTTCTGGATTATAACAAAAAAAGGATTGATTATGATGAGGCTCAACAGGTGCTTAATTACATGGAACAACAGCATATTGAGATCTGCATCTATTAAACACGTCTGTGACAGTCAGTGGTCCTGCTTACATATATTAACATTGTTTTTAAAGTCACACTTGAGACCACTTAATTTGAAATGTGACTGAGTTATGTTTGGAAGGGCGGGGTCGGGGGACAGAGAGAAATACATTCAATGTCTTAATCATTTTGTTATACTTGCGGACAAAAAGGCTATGTTCCTTTCCAACTTGAACAACTGTCTGGCAGATGGGGTGGAGATGGCAGGAAAAATCTGGTTGAAGTCTCAGAGAGGATTCAACTTAAATGCCTGCCTCTTGGGAAAACTCCCCAATTCTATTTCCTGGCCCTAGGAGATTCATAAACTCTGAGAGAGATGGCAAGACGTTACCCACAAACCTAAGGACGAAAGCTAATGCTTAAGTAATGAAATCCCTAATGCAGTGGTTCCCATATAATGCTGCACATTAGATTAGAACCTGAGATTTAGAAAAAAAGTCTCATGATGTTCAGACTCATGCCATACAATTAAATCAAAGTGTCTGAGGTGTGGGTACAAGATACTGATATTTTATAAAGATGGGCAGGTGATTACAGGTACAGCAAAGTTGGGAAGCACTGCCCTATGATTTTCCCACTGTATGTGCATTTAACTTATATTTAATCTTTCCAATTATACAAAAGAGGTGCTATTATATCCCCATTTCACAGATGAGGAAACAGGTTTTAAAAAGGCTAATTAAGTTGCCCAAGGTTGAGGCTGTTGAATCGTGAATCTAGGATTTAAATACCAGCAGTTTTAATTTCAGAGTCTGCATGTTGAACATCCATGCAGTGCTGTCCCTCTGGGCTTTGTCTCCATCTCCAGTGTCATTCTGACAAATCTGATCTAGGACAATCCACTGTGAATTCAGTGAAAATTTATTAAGTACCTACTATGGAAACCCCATGGTTTCCGACATAGCGTCAGTCTAGATAGATTCAAGGAAATATTGACTTACTCCTAATCATTTAAGTGGCCTTCCTGATAGCCATGGGTTAGTTATCACTTGTTAGATTAAAGCTGAATCAGTCAAAGACTAGACCACAGTCCAACGCAGTCAAGTGTGTTGGAACGATGCATCCAGGGAGTACACATGGAGGGGCCAAAGGGTACCGCTCTTGAAAAGAGGCAGCGGAGAATGTCATGTCTAATGTTTGGCTTCCCGCTGAAGGAGGAGGGGCTGAGGAAGGTGTAAGGAAATGGAGAAGTTCTGAATTGTCGCAGTTTCTGAGGCAGGATCACAAGCAGGTATTGACTAGGAATCGGGTTCTATTAGGGGACCAGGGCCGCCTGGCAATTGGGTACCCCTCAGTACCCAGTAATTGAGGACCATGGCTGTGTAAAGTAAAGTGAATCACTGGAGAAAACTTGAAGGCTATGTGGTAACTTTGCACTATTTCCACACTTTCTAATGAGTTTTAGACTATTTCAAAATCGTTAAACAGTTACAGAAGAGGTTTAATGGGAGAATAGGTTTGTGGTGATTATCTAAATAATTAACTGTTCAAAAAGTAGTTGGACTTGACGTATGCTCTTCCCCCAACTCATCTGAAATTAAGAGTACAGATGTTCTCTTAGATGTTGCTGGATTTCAATCTTCTGGACTTGAAGGCAGTACTTGATATTGATGCCAGTCATCACCCCTGTCTGCCAGGTAGAGCTCCCTGCAGGATTATAAGTATGGGACCAGTTTGTACATCAACAAGATAACATGTGGAGTAGTCTCTGGGAGTATATGTGAAATATCACCGGGTAGTGGCGCAATGGGTTAAGCACAGCGCTGTGGAGCTGTCGGCAGCTGTGGCACCAGTTCAATGCCCAGCCAGGGAGATTCCCACATGGCGCAGCAGACCTCTCCTACCTCTCCCGCTGCTCCCCTCAGCAGTGTACTTCATTCCATCTGCCTGTTTTCCCCACTGTCTCTGGTGAACCCTCTCACCACCCCACACCTCTGACCTGCACCCCAGCTTGTATGCATAAATAAATAAATCTTTAATAAAAAGAAATATCACCTGGTAGAGAAAAGAGGGAGAAAGCTATGCGCGACAAAGGGAAGGACAAGAGGAAAGGCCCAGAGATATGAAAGTCAACGGAAATCAGGAAATCAAAAAACTGCGATGGTGTTAATGGTGCTGACTCTTGGTGTATAAGGAAGGACAACCTGGAAAGATAGTCTCGAGCTGGAAGGGGACAGTGTGCATGCGATTATCCTTTCTGAAATAAAGGACTTGACATTTCCCATGCAGTACTTACTGCAACTGCCTTGTATCTTTTCTCCCCAACTACACTCCTTGAGGAGTTCCTTGAGGAGACGGTTCAGGTTTGGTCATCTGTGTAGCATCTGTAGCACCCAGCTGTGTGCTTGCACTTAAGAGGCACTAATAAAATTGTCTTAGGAATGAGTAATGGATTACAGATATGCAGAGAACATTACCTCTCTGGATGTTCCCTATCTGAAGTCCCAAGATAACGTAGAGTGAGGTGTCTGTCCCCAGGGAAGTGAAAGCAGCTGCAGGCAAGACACAGCCTACCCACCACCTCTCTTTGCATCTGGCTTCAGTGACAGGGTATGGGCATGCCAGCCATCTTTGACACACGCCCCTCGTTGCTCTTGCACCGTGTCTTGATGGCGTCCTTTGGAGAAAAAAGGTTATGTGCCTTGCCCTGATGTAGCATTCCATTCCCATTTCCCGGTTTAGCTTTGCTGGAGGGCTGCAGGGGTATCTCCCCCCTCCCGTCCCCACTACCTGCTCCTCAGGTCTCTGAATTATAGCTAATGCATAGGTTCAGGTGGGGCCTGGAGCTGGTAGGTAAGGAACTCCTCAAGAAGGGGATTTTCTCGTGGATTTGGCTGACATGCATTATCTGAGGGGATCTCTACCATGCCTGTTGGTGATTTTTCCCCCTTCGTTTCCTGAAAGAAATGTTCCATTGCTCACCGCTTCAGATAGTTGAGTGTGGTGATGAGGGCACTTCTGTTCCCGACAACCTCATTATGTGGTTATCAGGAGCAGACACTACCAGGTTGTCACGACAACCAGCAATGATTCAAAGCTTCCCTGAAAGGTCTGTATCTCTGGCAAATAATCAGCCTTTAGCTCTCAGCAGATGCTGAACTGAGCAGCCAATCACAGGTGAGCTGGGAAAGCATGACATCATAGTCCAGCCGGTCCAAAATAAATTAAGATTTTATTTTCTATGTCTCTCTTTGGTTCTTTGTCCCCTCGATATTGTCCCCCACTCTCTCCTTGTTTTCCTAGTAAAATGGGGAGCACAAGGAAACCAACTTTCCAGATTCAATTTACTCTGCAGTTTGACTTGGTCAGTGCAGTGATTGGCGTGTGTGGGGAAGGAATGTGTAATGTGATTTGTTTAGGAGCAAAATCAAATGGAGCATCAGCCCAATTAAATAATGTGGTTTGATATGTAGGACCATGGTGGAATGGAGCTAATTAAAACCAAGTCAGAGGAAAGGAACTTCCTAATTGTCATATTAATTCATCTAGAGCCACCTGCATTTAATTGTCTTCTGCTTTTTCTTGCTAACTCCCTGGTGGGGGGCAGGAGGGCAAAGGCTGTGGGCCTCTGAAAGCTCTTAGGTTCTACAGTGCAGGTCTCTTAACGGGCACTAATTATAGTGGAGGAAGAGAGCACCCCCCCACCAAGTTCCCTCCACCAGGGAGCATATGTAAAAATGGTACTCATCGAGTCACTTACGGAGATGTGTGTTTCTGAAATCTGTTAAATGTGCCACTAGCCATACACAAAAGTTCATGGCAGGTTTCACAGAGGCAAAAATTAAAGCCCAGGGAAATCTGAGTCTTGCTCAAGGTTTCCTAACCAGAGGAGTTTGGAATCTGGGTTTCCTGATTCTCTGCCCAGAACTCTGAACACCCAAGGTGATGATGATTTCCTAGCCATGGGCTTCCCTCTGCCCCGGGCCTCTGGTTTTCATGGGACTTAGGGTGAGAAGACTTGGTATCTCTGAGGCTCCTTGGTGTTTTCCTAGCATGTTGCCTCCTGCAGGTGATCTGGCACTTCTAGTGATGGGTGGGTGAGATGAGCAGACCCGATAAAGGAGGAATGGGCACTGTGCTTCCAGCCAACACCTTGTGTGTGAGCTTGCCAGCACTGGTTCTTTTGTATTCAGTACGGGAGGGGGGGTTTTTTTCTTAAGTACTGCTGCTGTAGCAAAAGTTGTGAAGACTGAGAGCCACGGAGACCCAGAATTCCACCACTGGGGAAAATTGCTGGCTGTGGAAATTGAGGCAGGGATGGGAAGGGATCCAGGGTATTCGGGCATCTTTTGTCCAGAGGGATGGACATTTCCTCCTTGTATCCAGTGCCTTCCCAGGTATGGCTCAGCTAGCCCAGGTCACCATGGCCTCTGTCTACACACCTGATCCACTGTCTTGGCCTTCAGACCTCTTTCTAGATAGCAAGGTAGCTTTTTTGTCATACTAGGAAGACTATTTCCCCTTTTACAAAGTACCATATATGCTTATTGTAAAAAAATGTATAGATAGTGCAGTATATAAATAAAACAATTAATGCTGACCACCACACACACATACCCGCTTGTCTTCCCTCCCACTTTTTTATTCTCATAGTCACCCTATTAGTAGTTTGCTTTGTATTATTGCAGTTTAGATGTACACACACACACAAATTGTGTGTGTCTCATTTAAATTATAGTCAAATGACACAGTGACATTCTACAAATTTTTTCACTCAAGAGTACATCAAGTTGTGCTTCTATTTCAATGTCTAGGAATCTATTTGATTTTTTTAGCTGGTGTATAATATTCCAAAATATGTATACAATATAATTAACAATTTTCTATGAGGGACATTTAGGTTGTCCTTTATGTAAGCTTTCTCACTCTTAGGTGATTCAGTCAGGAGCATATTTGAACATACCCTGGCATGTTCTGGAATATATCCACAGGCAAACTTCTTGAGTTGAAATTGCTTGGTCAAGTGGCACATGCATTTCAAAATCTCCTAATTATTACCAATTCACACCCCACAAAAGGCTGTGCCATTTTATACTCCTATTCAGTGGCCTGTGAGAGTGAGCCGTGTTCCCTTTATCCAGGGTTGGAGTGGAACAGTTTGAAGACAGTCCTTTTAGTTTGTTTCTGTTGCTACAAGACTCATCCCAGAGCTCTCACTTCTCCGGTGATTTCAGGTGGGAGTCAAAGGAGAAATAGAGTGAAAGTTGCCAGGTGGCTGATGGAAAGAACACAGATGTGAGAACTGGACACCTGGTTTCTAGGAAAATCTCTGAGGCAGTGGACAGGCAGCGTTAACCCCCTGGGCCTCCATTAGCTCATCTATGAAATGCAGATTATAATAACTGCCACAGTACACTCCTGTGGTTGTTGTGAGGATCAAATGGGGAGATGCAAAAGTGCTTTGTAACCTGAGAAGCAGGATACACGTGCAAAATGGTTATACTCATGTTGTTATTATGTCCTTAAATCAATGAACTTGGGGAAGGGAACAGTGGACAGTGGGAGCTGAGTGGGGAAAATGACACATGAAATCTTTAAGACATTTCAATATCCCTGAAAGTCCATGCAGCCCTATATTCTTGGAGAAAGACCACGTGGATAGTAAAGATTGTTTTATGATATCAAGAATAATATAGGTTATTACCCTTTCATCGGAAGACTGATATCTTTTGTGATGGGCCTGCCTCCTAGTTCAGCTCTGTAGCACCACTCCGCCTTAATTCGTCAAGAACCTAATAGGATTCTGGCCCTGTGCTAGTTTCTATAATCACCAGGGAGGAAGAAATACACACATGGAACGTTTAAATAACCGTGTGCTGTGACTGCATAAATGGCTCTGAGTTATAGTTGAGGTATATGGGAGGATTAGAGTGAAATCAAATACCTTTTAATTACAATTTAAATCAATAGCCTAGAAGACTCAAGTTAAATCATTAGCTAGGAAAATTCAGTGATATCTTTCCATTTCTTTAAAAAAGGAAGTGTCCTTATTGTTTAAAATAACCTGAATAAGTACGTTTTACAAATCAAAGATATAGCATTAACTAAATGACATTCATTTAGAATAGAGATTTTTTAGATTACTTTTACCATGAGGCAAAACCAAAAATCAATGTGATGGGTTACTTTTCTTTTAGCCCAAAGTTTATTAAAATGCAGAACCATGCTGATTGCAACCTACTAATCAGGGATTTAAGGGGGAGGTTGATGGGTGTTTTGCATTAGAAGACAAGTTACCACCAGCACCACACACAAAGCTGTTTAAAAATGTCTGTGTTTAAAAGATGAATGTGTAATAGTCTTTTTTTCCCCCAATGCAAACATCTATTTTAACAAAACCAGTAATAGCACATTTAATTCTTAGTAGGAGTACACTGTATCATGTTACAAAAAGCCTGGGCTTTGTCCTCCGATGTAGATCTACATCCCAGCTCTGCCACGTTCTATAATGTTCTACTTGTGGATGCAGAAACTGACATTTTTAATTAAGGAAGATGAAAAATAAAATGCACAGTGACCTGTCAAAACTAATCTGGAATACGTGGTTTTCTTGGTTTTGCCTGCCTTCTTTCCTTTTTTGTCATAGATCGGCAGCCTCCTTTTGGTCTTTTTTCAGTTCCCAGCATGATCTCAACTTAAAATGAATTCGTCCAGCAAAACATCCCATTTTCCAACTTGTTGAGAAGTTGTATCTGGTGAACCCAAAGTCCCATAGTGTGACTTTCCTAAAAGTCTCATGGCAGACATACTAGTTTACTCTGTCTTGAAACTAATTTTGTTGGCATTATGAAGAAATGATGGTTGGATGTTAGGCAGTGTTGAGAGAATTGGATAAAAGTGCACTGGGGAGGGTCATGACCCACTTCGACCAGTTAAGTATGTGAGGATATATTTATACAGTTTGCAAGTGAAGAGGAAGAATCACCAGTAATCCTGCTACTTTAACCCAACTATTAACACGTTCTCTCCTGATCTCTTATGCCGCCATATTTTACATCATAATTTGAATGTCATTATTGATTACAGTTTACCATCTCCTTGCTGTGATTTGTTGTAATTTATATAATCTAGCCAAATCCTGGGGCATATGGATTTTGGAGTAGCAAGAGACGATTTTTGGAGTTAGAGTTTCCAAGCCTTTGACGCCTGCAAAATTGTGAACTTTTTCTTAATGATAAAAGAAGTCATGGAATTTTAGGGAGAGGAAGCACAGGAAGAGCCATATTTTCATGAAATATATATTTAAAAATACATAAATTTAAAATAGATTGTTCTCTTCTGGGAGGGGTATAATGCTGTGTTTTGAAATGTGTTTCCCTTCCCCCCAAGCAGTTAACCCTATCTAGATTGACATCCTATTCAGATGCCTTATCTGCCTCTCTGACTTCCCTGTGTATTCCAGGGACACCATCAGTGTAACCCGCTTCCCTGACAGGTGGTGTCCCAAATCCAAACCATTTGCCCCCACTATAGAGTGTCCTTGTCCTCAGATCGATTTGCCACC